>PVIC010019887.1:0-30113 GCA_004025085.1 Thryonomys swinderianus | reverse complement strand
GGGGCACTTCAAGCCTATACTGCTTTCCTGCACCCTCTTGCCCAGCCTCCATAGCCTGGTCTCTTCCCATACTGGTTCCTCTGTAAGCCAAGAAAATGGAAACTCCCCCACCCCAAACCTCCTTGCCATCTACTGACTTGACTGCATGCCAACCACTTCTCTTTCAGTGCTACTTTACTCTCAGAGGATGGGATTAGCCTTCTTATTCAAGGCCAGCATCTTCCTCACAGTTCTTTTGTCTCCCTTTTTCCTTCTGTCTTTGTATGCTTTCGACTCACTGCCTTATCAATCTATGAATGGGATTAAGTACCTCTTCAATTTGAAATTCAAACTGAAAATGCAACATGCACACACAGAGAACACCCTTCTTATAACTTCACCCCACTACTGCTTGTTGCTCTCCTTCGCTTCCTAGTGACAGACCTTCAGAGGGTGGTCTGTGCTGTTTCCATTTCCTCAAATCCATTCAGTCCTCAACACTGGGCCTTGGTTTTCCCATCCCTATTCTACTGAAGTAATCTACCTTTAAGATCACCAATGACTTTTCAAGTTCAACAAAAAGCTTTTTGTTTTACCTTGGGCATTTGACAATGTTGCTTTTTCACTATTTCCTGAATCTCTCCATTCATTTAGTTTCTATGACCCCCAGTTTTCTGTCTATTCCCCTCTTTATTACTAACTCCATTGGGAGACAAAGTATTTTCTCTTTCCACAAGCTTCCATAGCATTCTATACAGATCTATGTGACACCCCTCTGTGTTCCCTTAATTCTCTTGATCTTACTCAATTAGATCAAACTTACCCATTTATGTGTTGGTGTCCTCTATTGCAAGAAAGCCCTAGATAGAAGTGGCTGTGATAGACAATTCCTTTCCTTATACTTCTTGTAGATTGTAGTGCCCACAAACACACATTAATTTGTTCAACTGCCTTGGAATGAATGTCAAAGACAAACTAGACTGGTTATCAGCATAACAGTTTACTCAAGATTTTATTTCAAACTACACATGTTTTTCTTTTATTCAAATGCCCATGATCTAAAGGGGTAGGCAGGTTTTCAAACTGACCTATGTGGCAAAAGCTAGGATTTGAGCTCCATTTAAAATGGGGCAAAATGATGTTTTTCTTTAAAGTCTTACTTATTCTGCTCATTCACTTTTGGTTTACCATACTGCTAAGGTCTTCTAGTGACCTGGCCTCATCTTGTTTGTGGGTGCCCAGGTTCTCACTGAACAGAATGTGACACTCGGTTATGCAATCATCTTAATTCCTGGTCAGTTTTTTTTGCTACTGTAAATCTTCTTGACTGGAGCTTTTGTGTTCATAACTGGCTACCCTTTTACATATTTATAGCAGTGGTGATCATCATGTAAATCAAAGTTACATACATTTCTTCTAGGCTTTTACATAGCCAACAACAAAACAACACTGACATTCTGGAACTCTGTGAGCCTGCACTACAATCACTTTCCTAGCACAGTTGGTATGTTGTCAACACATGTTATCTCTAAAGAAATGTGCCTCACACTGTTGTTATGACCCCAGCCTAACTCCAGACTGTTCCAGCATTTAGAATGAAATCCCCTTCCCTCCCGTTTTTTGCTTTTTTCTACTATGATCCTGAATCTGAATGCTGATTCTGATATGAAAGAGTTCTTAAGCAAAGTACTGTTCTTAGTATGTGCTTTCTCCCCCACCCTATTACCTACTTGTCCTGGCTTCTGCACTATTGGTTCCGACCCAGACTTATGGTTCCAGTCCTTAATGAAGGATTCATACATCCATCAGTGTATATAGCTGCTTCCTTCCTCTCCCAAACATCCAGAAAGGCTTTCTCATAATAGTTGTCATTCTTTAAACCCTCTAAGAATGCAAGCATCAGAGATGACCACTGGTTTCTGGCTTTCCCAAACTACTAGTTATGCCTAGCCAGTCCAGATTGAAAGGAAGGCCACCTTGAACTTTATACAAACACCCAATCGAGCAGTTCATGAAAAGCTTGAGAAAATGTGTCATAGATTAATGCTAGATCTGAAAGCATGGTGGGAAACATATTTTTGAGATTTAGAAGACTTTTCTACTTACTGTATATTAAGTCCCTGGAAACTCCAGCATTCTTTGGCATAGAGGATCTCTTAGAAACCCTCAAGATGTACTACTTTGGGTTCTTAATTCAGGAGTCTCCGCCAAGGCTGTTACTGATGGCACTGCATTCTCAACTCTCCCTTGAAGATTGTCAGCCCACTTAATTTTTCAGCAGAAGACTCCAATGTCCCAGAGACATCACTGACAATCATTTCCTAATAGTAGTTCCCTCTGTCTCTGCTTTAACCAATCATCATAGAGAATGGTAGTCGAGGTATCCAATGGAGTGGTTGACTAAGTTTCTGAGACTCTTTAGACCCTGACTAAAATAGGTACGTCATTAAAAAACACTGAAAGTCCCTCTTGCTCCAGAGAAAATGGCTATCATCAAATAAGAACATCTACTAGCAAGGTTACAGGGGAAAAAGGCCTTGTACATTGTTGGTGAGAATGTAAACTAGTACAACTGTTATGAAAATTAGTATGGAGAATCCTCAAAAACTAAAACTAGAAATTCCATTTGGCCTAGCTATTCACTTTCTAGGTATCTTTCTGAAAGAGTTGAATACATTGTATTACAGTGATGTATGCATGCCTATGTTTATAGCAGTATAATTCACAATAGCTTGATCTTGGAAGCAGGCCACATGTCCATCGATAGATGAATGGATTAAGAGAATGTATTTATGTGCAAAGAAGGATTAGCCTGAGTCATCTGTAGGAAAACGGATACACCTCAAGATTATAATGGTAAGTGAAATAAATCAGACTCACAAATTTAAAATACTGCATGGTTCTCTTATATGGGAAACTCAAATTATAAATAAAGAGGAAAATAAAAGATATATAATAGGAAATAAGGAGGTAGATCTTTTACAAAACCAAATGGGACCAAGAGATGGAAGGAGAAGAAGGGGCAAGGGAGAGGGGATTAAAAGAAGAATTAAGATATGTTGTGTACATGTACCAACTCCCCATGAGGGATATGATCATTGTCTACTACATACATATACTAATTACAAATTGAAAGAACTAAAATACAGTAAGTCCCCAACTTGCAAAAAAAGTTCAGTACTGGGAGAACATTCATAAATTGGATTCATTCATAAGTCTGACTACACATTTGACACAAATATATGGTGTAAAGCATAAAAATATCAAACATACACACAAAAAATACTGTAAATAAATAATTTAAACTGTCATGAGCTACAGTACTTTCACAATTTGTCTGCATCTACAAATGTTCATAATGTGAGATCCATTGGATATCTGTGAAAGCGTATAGCTTCAGTGTTGACTTACTATAGATCTCTTTAAATACCTGCTTTAGGGTTCCCTGGTGTTTGAATCCACGGGACCATTACCCCTCTTTCAGTTAGAACCAGACCACTTCAAGCATCTCCCTGGACATGCTTACCCAGAAACTTCTATTATTTTTCTGTTCTTGTGTCTTGTTAGCAAAGGACATGCCCTGTGCTTTCGGAGGTCTTCACATGTCCAAGTTCACATGCACATCTATTATCTAGAACAAAGATCAGCAAACCTTTTCTGAAAAGTGCTAGATAATAAATATTTTCAGTGGGCCAGAGGTTTAGTTCAGTGGTTCTGGCACCTGACTAGCAACCACAAGGTCCCTGGTTTGATCCCTGCTAACCACATACAACAATAGCGGGCATGGTGGCTCACGTCCACAAGCAAATCAGTACCACACACCACAATGCTGGGTATGGTGGCTCACGCCTGTTATCCCAGCATTCGGGAGGCAGAGGCAAGAGGACTGCTGTGAGTTCGAGGCTTGCCTGGGCTACATAGTGAGCTTAGGGTCAGCCTGAACTACAAAGCGAGAGCCTGTCTCAAAAAAAAAAAAAAAAAAGAATTCAGTTTTGTAAATAATATAACTTCTGCTATGACCACTTAATTCTGCCATTGTAGTGTAAAGGCAAACAATACATAAGTAATAATGGCTGTGTTCCAGTAAAACTTTATATGCAAAAACAGGTGAGGGCACAGATTTTGCCTGAGTACTGTAGGATATATCTGCCTTGATCTAGCCCTATCTGCCACCAGCTGGAACTGCTTATATGCCTGTTCTTTAGGAACACCTGATTTATGAAACTGGCTTGTACCCCTTTGTGGATGCCTCTTTTGTTTGTAAAATCTTACATGACCAGATCATTAACAGTGAACCTAATGGTGAGCTTAGGATGCAATCTGCTGGGAGACACTTAAGATCTGTGAATGCCATGGTGCTGGTATTGTGTGTCAATAGCCATGCTGTTACTTTTATTGATCATCATTTGCCAAGGGTATTTTCTCTGAAGGTAAACTTTTAGAGGACAGAGGCATTATAATTCTATCTAACCTGAGCACATTGTTGTTAGACCAAATTTCAGCAATGACATAATTGGCTTCAGTTCCAGGTGGCCATCATATGCCCTAGTAAACATATGCTAATCACTGTGTTAGAAGTAGAAAAACTTTCCACATCTCCCCCTGCTCTTTCTTTCTATCTCTGATCCCCTTAGCAGCACAGGCCCTATATTTCCAGGGATTGTACAACTGCTGAGATCTGTTCAGAGAATAGAAAGGAGGAGGCAGGACAGTATTGTGAAAAGAGCACATTTTTTTTAGCTGGACAAACCTAGGCCCAAGTTCCAAGCTCAGCTCTCAGCTTCAGATTCTCCATCTGTAATGCGGAACAAAAATGCTAACACCTACCTCAAATGCTGCTAGAAGAATGATGCAGCATAAAGGGTGTGAGAGTCCTTTGCCAAGGACATTTGGTTATTATTGTTGCTCCTACTTCAGGAGGTGACAGGCCTAGTAGCCCCTCTCTGCTCCCAGTTGCCATTGTGCAAAGATGTTTCCTAGCTGCCACACAGTTCAGTTAGGAAAGAGTACTCTCTCACAGACACAAGAGCTAACTGACTACAACAAGTAGTGACTCAACACAAGTGCTGGCTCTCCTTTAAATAATGGCAAAACAGAATTTTCTCTGTTCCTATAGCACTTTGATACACTTATGTTTAAATGTCTTCATAAACACTGTTATTTGTTCTTGCAAAATCCTTTTAAGGAAAGAAGAAAAGACATTATTGCATTTATTTTTTCACATAACAAAACTGAAAGGAAGACACTAAAAGAGTATTCAGAACTCATCTAGTTGTTTACTGAGGTTGTAAAATCCTGGTTTCTATTTGTGGCATTTTTTACATGTGTGAAGTATGTTATGATTACATTTCTCATGGGGCTTTGGTACATGGACATAACACATCTTAATTTTTTATATATTGCTTAACCTCCTTTTCTCTCCCTGCATCATTTGACCCCTTTCCATTTGAGAAAGATCTATCTGCCTCCCTATATTCTACCTTTTATTTTTCTCTTTATTTATAATTTGGTTTTTCATATAAGAGAAACCATGTGATATTTAAGCTTGTGTGTCTCTTTTATTTCAGTTAACATTATTATCTCAAGGTGCATACATTTTCCTACAAATGACACAAGTTTATCCTTCTTTGTAGCAGAGTAGTACTCCATTGTGCATAAATATCACCCTTTCTTTATCCATTCATTTATTCACAAACATAGTGCTGCTCTAAGCATAGGTATACATGCAACGCAGCCATTTCCTTTCCAGATATCATCCTGAGAGAGTTAAAGACTCATATTTCTGCAAATCCTGGTTTCTTGAACCTAAACTAGGCATTACACAGTTATGTACTTTGCCATTTCAAAGAAAAACTGCTAGAATTTCTTTCACTTACTTTTCTTTAGTCTTTGGAACCAAACTCAGGCTGCCACAACTGCCTGTTCCTGTGACATTTATTATCCCGATTCTTTCAGCATTTTATCTACTGTGTTAGCTTTCTGTTACTCTAAGAAACACCTGAAAAAGTCATTGTACAAGGAGAAAATATTTACTTTGGCTCAATGTTTTGGAAGTTTCAGTCCACAGTGGTTTGGCCCTGATGCTTTTGGATCTGTGGCAAGGCAGCTCATTACAGAGGGAGTTTGTGGCAAGAGCAAAGCAGCTCACCTTATGGTGGCCAGCAAGTGAAAAGGGGAAAGAGAAAGCAGCAGATAGGCTCCCATAGTCCCCTCTGAGGGCACACTCCACTGATCTGTAACTCCCAATGGGCCCCACATCTGAACGTTTTCACTATCTCCCAACAGTGCTACTCTCAGGACTAAGCCTTTAACACTTGAGAATTTTGGAACATTTAAGGTCCTGATTCAATTACAGCAGCCACATCTAGCCTAGAGGAGTCTGGTACATGTTTGTGGGAGGAAGAAAGAGGGCAAGTGACACAAATGCTCTCTCATCATTAAAATAAATGCCAAAAAGAAAACCCCATCTGTTTCAGGGCTTAATCATTCTTTGGAAGAGGGAAAAGGTAGAAAGCAAGATCCTGGTTCAGTTATATTTATTAAGCATTGATTTTGGTCCACAAGCTCTAAACATATCTACTAGGTCACAGTAGATGACATGACAGTGTCTCCAACTTTCATAAGGCTTTGTGATGATGATGCAATGTCCTTCTCCAACTGAAGGTGGATTTATCTAACCTAGAAAAATACCACATCCCTCCCACTGGCCAAACCAAATGTGATGTTAACGAGTCAACAGCTCTCCAGGACAACCCAGGTTCACATAGCAAACTGTTGCATCTTAGCAACTAGCATTTGCCGCAGGTCGATCAGTTTTTGTTTCATTTTATTCCCGTAGAACTGAGTCTTTTACCCAGAACATTACTACAGAGCATAGATCCTAGGAACTACTCTACTGTGTGCATATGTATTAGCTGCTGTTATATCATTTTATTAATATTAGTATTTATTTGATTTTGGTAGGCAATAATTTCACACAGCTCAATTGGAAACCATTACAAAGAACACAAATAGAGAGACTTCTCATCTTTTCCCAGTCTCCTTTCACAATGGGTAATCACTGCTATTACTGTATTCCATCAAATATAAGATGTCATTGCTTTTAAGATACATCATTATTTTATGTACCACCCAGAAAGAAAATGATATGGCTAATTATAATTCTAAAGCACCATATATTGAAAGACTCTCCTATTTCACAGTGGTTAAAATGTGAAAAATGCATATTGTAGAATCATTCCCTAATTTTTTACATATATGCAAATAAATACACTTCCTAAAAATAGCAAAGAGAACGTTTTTTCACTTTAAAATATTTCTTGGAGTTCTTAATATATTGGTATATGGAAATATCTCACATTCATTTTTACAGCAATCAGAAGGGTATAAACTCATTTATTTAACCAGTTTTCTTGTTGAACATTTGGGTTGTCCCCAAACTCATACTTTTCAAATAACACTGCAACAAATATTCTTGTGTGAACATTTTTTCACAAGAGGGCAAGTATTTTTATAGAATAAAATCCTAACGTTAGCCAGATGCACTGGTGCACACCTATAATCTCAGCACTTGGGGAGGCTGAGGAAGGAGGATCACAACTTTAAGCTCAGCCTGGGCAATTTAGCAACTTTGTGAGAACCTGTCCGAAAAAAAATTTTTTTTAAAGGTCTGGGAATATAGCTTGGTGTGAAGGCCCTAGCTTCAGTCTCCATTACTGAAAAAATGTCCTGCAATTAAATGTCTAGACAAAATAGGCATTTGTAATTTTGATGAATTTTGACAAATTTTGTGCCATAAGGGTCATACCAAATTTACCCCCTTACATCGCCAAAAGAGAATGAGTAATTTGTTTCTTTAAAAAAAAAAATGTGAAGGCAAAAGGAATGATACATAGATATAACTTCACATTCTATTTCTCACATTAAAAGTGCAGTTTTTTATTTAAAAAGAATTTTTATTAGTACATGTTTGTAATATGTAATGATCATACTCATTGTGGGAAGCTGGTACATGTATATAATTATCTTAATTATTTTTACTCCTCCTTCCCTTCCTTGCTTAATTTTTTTAAAAAGTGCAGTTGTGGGCCGGGAGATTTAGCTCAGTGGTTCTGGTGCCTGCCTCACAAGTGCAAGGTCCTGAGTTCAATCCTGGTAACCACATATAATGCTGGGCGTGGTGACTCACGCCCAGCAGCAATCAATACCACATACCACAGTGCTGGGCGTGGTGGCTCACGCCTGTAATCCCAGCACTCGGGAGGCAGAGGCAGGAGGATTGCTGAGTTCCAGGCTTGCCTGGGCTACATAGTGAGCTCAGGGCCAGCCTGAACTACAAAGCAAAACCCTGTCTCAAAAAAAAAAAAAAAAAAAAAAGAGTGCAGTTGTGCAACTTTTAATAACTTTTAGACCCATTTGTTCCTATTTACAAACTGTTTGCATACTTTGCCCATTTTTATATTAACTTATTGTTTTTCTGATTGATTTTTAAGGGGATTTTTTATTTTGTGATGTGAATGGCAACTCTTGTTCTAGTTTGTCATTTGTTTATTGTCGTTGTACTTTGTTCATTGTGCTTCCATACAGAAAGCCTAGTCTATTTTTTTTTTTTAGGAGAAAGGGAAAAATGAGAATTAAATCATGTCATATACTGGTACAAATTCCCAATATTGAGAGTGAGTATATACAATGTAACAGTAAAGATTTTTCAAAAGCCTAGTCTCATTTTTATGTAGTTAAATTTATTAACCTTTTCCTTCATAAGTTCTTGGCTTCAGGTTGTTCTTAGAAAATACTTGCTTATTCCAAAATTATACAAGTATCCTCATGTTTTCCTCCAATAATTTTAAGATTTTATCTTTTTGCATTTAAATATGAGTTCAGATTTGGAACTTTTTTTCAAAGTGACATGAGGATTAGATTCATTTCTATTTTGTTCAGATTGCTAACCAGTCATCTCAACACCACTTATTAATGAGGCCATCATTTCACATATTAGTTTGAGATTCCATTTTTATAACCAAATTCCTATATTTTGGGGCTTCACTTTAAGACTTTGCACTAATTTCACTAGTCTTGGGTCCTCCTATTTAAGCATTTGTTGTTTGTGTCTTGTCCAAATTCATATGTTGAAACCTTAATTCTCACTGTATGAGGTAACAAGAAGCAGGGTCTTTGGGAGGTTAATTAGATGTAGATGATATCATGAAGATGGAGTTCTCAAACAGGATTGCTGTCTTTATAAGAAAAACAAAGAGATCAGAGATTTGTCTTTAAGTAACAGTGCAAACAAGAGGTCATGTTACTACATAACTAATGATGAGTTAACAAGATGACAAAATGAAAGAGGCCTCTCCATACAGTGAAACGGTCAGAATGTTGATATTGGGTATTTTAGCTTTCAGAAATATGAGAAACAAATAGCTGTTCTTTATGCTACCCTGTCTGTGGCATAAGGAGCAACCTGAGTTGGTTAAGGTACCCACCTATATTTTTAACATATATATTTTCATATAAATTATTATTTCAGATATGTGTTACTCTTAAGAAGTAGCTGCTATTAAAGCCTCTCTACCTGGAAACCTGTCTTTGACAAAATCTGTCCTATTTTACAAACTATACCAAAAGGGGGTTCTACTCATGGAGTAGAGGACTCCATGGAGTCCTTGGAAACATGACATGGCTGTTGTTTGATAGAATGGTGATAATAATCATTACAGAATTGTTACTTACAGCACCACAGGTCCTTGTACATCAGAACTATGCATGAAAATGGTCAGTGCCTCGTAGCAACAAAGACCGCTGTTCAAATGACTAGTCTTAACTTGGTTTGCTCAGCCTGTCTTTTACATATCACCTACGTTTTATCTCCTAAAACGTCCATTCTGACTTCCCATTTTCCCATTAGAACCTTATGCTTGTTTTACCTTCCTGCTCACTATAACTTGTCAGTTCTGTACCCTAAATATATTACAGTTCTATTTGCTTCTCACTCTCCCACATCATGGTCTAAACCAACAACATCTCTCTTTTGGACATAGTGTCTTAACTGATCTTCCTCACTCTAGTCTTCCTCTCTCTGATCCAGTCTCCACATGTTAGATATAGTTATTTTCAAACCGTGGATCTGGTCATTCAGCCATATTGCTCAGTAACCTTTAAGTGGACCTCTCGTTGTTTAGGACAACAACCTATATCCTCAACATGGTTGTAAGGTCCGGAGGATCTAGTTTCTTGTGACCTCTCTATTTTTTATTTTCCTATTTCCTTCTTTACTCCCTCTGCTTTCGTCACACTGGAGTCCTTCCAGTTATAAGTAATACACTTTTGCACATGTTATTCCTTCTACTTGGAGTACTTTTCCTTTTTATAACATATTCGTGTTTTAGATCTCAGCTCAAACATCACTTCCTTAGTGCTTCCTAATTTTATGGTCTGATGTCATGTCATTGTGTGGTTATCTCAGTTTATAAATACCTTTATTATTATCCTATTAATATCTGTTTCTTATAAGTATCATAGGAGCAGGGATTATGTCTTTTTCCTAGTATCTAGCATAGAAGGTAGTTCAGCACAAATTAGAATGCCATAGGTATTGTCTATTCAATCTTTATTTCTGATAAAGTATCCTGACTTCCCATTGAGTAGCCATTTATTCATTGGCGACTTTGATATTCCCAAACACACATGTTCCATGTGTATACAAAACACTGTAGTAGTGGGAAGAATGCAGGATCCAGGTTTTTCTATTCAGAATGTTGCTGGGATATGAGCAATAGGCAGACTTTGAGGCTGGAAGCAGGAAACTGATTAAACATGTTCTATTGCTGTTAACCAGTATAAAGGCCTGACCAAAGGTCTAAGTGATAGTAGATCTCCAGGGAGCTTGGCACTTTGGCTTAGTTAACAAAAGACTAAAATTGTTCCCAGTTCTAGCCTCTCTTTCTAGCCTCTCTACCAGCTAGAGTTTATTTCCTTCTTCCTTATCAAGCTACCATTTCATTCTGAACCCTACAAAATTTCTAAGATATAATCTGTGCCATGTCCTCATATAATACTGTTTTTCTAGATCCTAAAGGGCTTTGTATTAGAAGAGTAAGACAAGAGCAAGTGAGAGGAGCACTGTAGATTTTTATTTTCAACATATGGGAATTTTTTTTTTTTTTTTTTTTTTTTTTTTTGCTTTTTTGAGGCAGGGTCTCACTTTGTAGTTCAGGCTGGCCCTGAGCTCACTATGGTGCCCAGGCAAGCTGCCGCGAACTCAGCAATCCTCCTGTCTCTGCCTCCCGAGTGCTGGGATGACAGGCGTGAGCCACCACGTCCGGCATTGTGGTATGCGGTGTTGATTGTTGGTGGGCGTGTTTCCACGCCCAGCATTATATGTGGTAACCGGGGATCGAACTCAGGACCTTGCACTTGCGAAGCAGGCGCCGGAACCACTGAGCTAACCCTCCGGCCCAACATATGGGAATTTTAAGATAATGATCTCTGTCTCTGGGCATTTATGTCCTTTCTGCTATCACTTCAGAGCTGCTAAGTCTAGCCAGTAGAATACAGCAAATGTGACAGTTTGTGATTTGCATTTAGATCATAAAGGTAGAGCTTCTTCTGCCTTGGTCTTGGATCCCTTGTCCTGGGAAAGCCACCCACCATACTGTGAGAAACTGAAGGAGCCATGAAGAATGAGGTCCATGTCAAGAGGTGTTTGGGTCCCTAACTAGTAGCCAGTACCCATTTTGAGCCATGTGAGTGAGCCACACAATAACCTCGCAGCTGCAGCTGACATGTAAGTGCAAACTCATGTAAGATTCCAAGTCAAACAACACTCAAATAGGCCACTCCTGAATCCTAACCCACAGCTACCATGGAAAATAATCCATAACTATTACAAGATAACAAGCTTTAGAGTGATACATTATACAACCTTAGATACAAGCCAAAGGCCAAAACCAGGAGCCCAGTGCCTAGGATACACAATACCTGAGCACATGGTACTTTCTTATACATTTTCTCTCTCTTTCCATGGATCATCCTGATAAAGAAATTTATAACCCTTCACCTGCACTTTCTGTATAATACATACATACTTCTATGCTGATCTTTACATGTGCAACACAGTACAGTATAGCACCAGCTAATACCTTCATTCAAATTTCTCCTTTGCCATTAAGTACTTGATACAACCTGGAACAAGTGTCCTAACCTCCTTATACCTTCATTTTCTTATTTCTAGAATCTAAATAATAATAGTACCTTTTTGGTGGGTCTTTTTCTACTGCTCAGCAAAAGAAAACTTTTTCAAAAGAAAACTCCTTGCTTCAAGAAAACTCCCAAAGTAGCTGTTGTTATTTTCATTGTTATAATTGTCCGGGTGGTGTTGTATATTTTCATATCTTATTCTATTTCCAGATCAAACTTTTTAAAGCAGGCTTGATGCTATTTATTTTTGTCTCGCCAGCTACCCAATACCAGCCAGAGCATAGTAGGACTCTGACATAGGTGTCCTATGCTTCTTCTCAAGGGGCGTGGATAATTTGAACTCAAGATACTTGAGTCACAGTGAACTGGAGCAGTGATTGTTTGTCATCCAAGAAAAGAGCCAAAGAAAATATAGGGTAGTGCCAGGAATTGGGGCAGAAGGTAAAGCAGGAGGTTGCCTGATGCCCAGAGTTGGGACAACCTTGGCAAAGGTACTTAGATTGTTGCATAAGAGCTGCCTTTTAATGCAGGAAGCTCCGGTTTTCCTACTCAGTTCTCAGTCTCTGGAGAGATCTTCTGAATGTAAAGTCTTTACTAGTAGCCAGGTCTGGTGATACACGGTTAGTAATCCTAGCACTCTGGGAGGGTGAGGCAAGAGAATCATAAGTTCAAGCCCAGCTTAGTCAACTTAGAGATTTAATGAGACCCCATATAAAAAATTTTTTAAAAGGGTTGGTAATGTAGCTTGGTGTGACAGCCCTAGGTTCAATACTCATTATCACAAAAACTTAGAAGTCTTCGCCTATAAGAGAACCGGGCCTTGGATAAGTCTCCTGAACTCATTAAGCTTCAATTTCCACACCTACAGACCCAGGATAATAGTCATCACACTTGAGACTCAGAATCACTGAGGGTTAAACGTGATCAAACTGGTAACGCCTTCGGCACTTTAAAAAGCCCAGTAAATGCTGGCCATTCTTGGCCTGGAGAAAAAGTTTCAGTGAATATATCCTTCCACAGTCTGATATCTCAATGACAAAGAATTGCAATGATTCTCAAGCTTTTCTGCCTCATTTGCAGAAAGAGCCAACTCGCACTCGAGTACGCATACACACCCTTCTTTCTGCAAGAGGTTAACTATTGTGACCGCTACAATTAGCCCCTTTCCATCTGATAACAGCCCCATTGAAGGAATTCACAACCGTTAATTAGAGGCACCCAGCAATCTTGTGAGGGAGTAAAATTATCACTCAGCCTCTATACACATCTGAATCAAGTTGCTCTGGGCTAACCTCAGTCGTAGAGCCAGGGCCTGAGCAGGGACAGAGCAGGTAGAGCCTGGCTCCTGGCTCCACACAGCACCTCTTCACTCTTCCAGGACTCCAGGGGCTGACTGGAGGCCCTGCAGTTGTAAGTTCATTATTAAATCATTTCTCACAGAAAGAAGAAAAGGACTCAGAGCTCCACATACAGTGGTTTTTAAAATGCTAGTCTCTCTTCAATAGAAATTGAATTCACTGATGTAGCCCAGGGAAAAGTGAGCTCCTTGCTCCCCTCCAAGTGATTCTTTCAGGGTAATATAGCAGTTAAACCTTCAGGTACATAATAGCATGCCGGTCTATTAGCTAAGGCGATTTTATTCTTCAGCTTGCAGCTTCTTGCCTGACAGTTGTCACCTAGACAACCATGTCTCCATGAACTGGAGAGGAGGCTGGGGGTGTCCTCTGAGGAGACAGCCAGCCTGATACATCAAATCTTCTGGTGCGAGGGAACCATTCTTGGCTTTGCGATGTGGAACACACTAAATAATGCATTCAACTGTTGTCTATTCATCTTTCCCATCACCACCACCGCAGGCCTCTCCTTGCCTGTGACCTTGAAACGCTCCCTTGGCTTCTGGCCTCCCCATTCTCCTGTTATCAGCAAATCTGGGTTGTGTGAGTGTGTGTGTGTGTGTGTGTGTGTGAGCATGTGTGCCTGTGTGTGTGTGTGTTTAACAACTTTACAGCCTTGCAGCTCCCTAGCTATGCTTCTTTATTCTGAAACAAAAGAACTGCAAAGGCGGAAGTTTCCCTGAACCAATGTGTAAGGAGACTCTAATCAGACAAGCCCCAGCAGGCCCTGGTGGCTAAATGAGAAGACACCATCTTGTCCTGCTCTGCCCGGGGGAGTTGAGCTCCACCCAAGGAAGAAAGGGACAGCTTCCTCTCTGACAGAAAACAACAAATACCATCAAGTCAGAGGAATAGAGCCACAAGAACAAAGTGGTTATTATGGGATAAAGGATCGCATTGCCCTCACACTAGTAAGCAATGTGGTCCAAGTACTGAGGTACCAACTGTGGTCCTCTCAGGGTTTGGAGAGCCCATGGGAGCAGCTATAGGTATAAAGTGAGGTCTGCACACCTTGGGTCTTACATGTGAGGGGTGATTACTCACAGGTGGGTACCTCTGTGGGGTTGAGGACTGACCAGTCATTCATGCATTCACTTAATATTGAGTGTGCACCTGTTTTCCTGATCTTTCTTCTAGAGGCCCTGGGAAGACAGCACTGAACAAACCAGACACAATACCCGCTTTCACAAAACTTACACAGCAATGGGATGAACGTTACTAAACATTGTTTTAAAGTTATAACATTGCCAACTAGGTATTTCCAGGAGGTACATGCAAGAGAAGGCAGATAGGGGAAGCAGACCATTTGTTTTAATACACCAGTCCATCCCAAACATTGTACATGCCAAACAAAGCACTCAATCTTATCCTTCATGGCTACCAAAGAGCCATAAAACAGAGTCATACAACTCTAGCAGCCATGCCACCCACTCGAGATACGTCTTTGTGAGGAATCTTCCAGTGGTATGCTGAAGCCAGCTCACACCAGCTCTCAAGGGCTGATTATACACATTACTTCTCAATGCCATCATCAGTGACAATATATTGGTAGCCTGAAATAAACCATGGTGGGACTATCTATGACATGGAAATGAGCTACAAAGCAGGGTCTTTGTTTGTTTGTTTAAAAACCTATAGCTCAGAGCATTGCATTGACTCTTCCTTACACAGAAGTTTGCTTTCCATGGTTTCAGTGATCCACAGCCAATGAAAGACTCAGATATTACATGGAAAACTCCAGAAATAAACAGTGCTCAAGTTTGAAGTAGTACACCTTTCTGAGTAGCAGAAAGACATGCATCATCCCTTTGGCCACTGTATGGACTCTGTATATTCAAAGCCCCATGTCATTTAGTAGCAGTCTCTCTTATCAGATGGGCTGTCACAGTGTGGTGATGCTTGTGTTTAACCCTTATTTTGTTTTGATAATGGCTTCAATGCCCATAGTGGTGCTGATAATTCAGATATGCCTAAAAGGAGCTATAAACATATTTTAAGAAATTTGACACTGACAAAATTTTTATCAAAGTAATTTTTTTCAATTGTTCTATTTATTATTGTTACTCTCTTACAATGCCTAATTCATAAATTAAAGTTTATCATAGCTATGTATGCTAGAGAAAAAAAGCATAGTGTTCATAAAGGGTTTATTTCGATTTATGGTTTTAGATCTTCACTGAGACTCTGAGAATGTATGCCAGAAAGATAAAAGGAGTTTACTGTACTAAATCATCCCTCCCTCTAGACTAGAAATTCTGCTTGTTTGGTAGGATGTTTCGGCCAGGCAACACCATCCTCTCCGATCCAACTCACAGCCTGAGTCTGGCCAGGTCTACTGCTTCACCTTTCTGGCCACATGTGTTGGTCCAGCAATAGACGTAGCCACAGTAAGCCAATCAAGGCTTTTCCTAAGATGTTTTTTCCTTTTATATTTTAAAAATTTTTAGATGGAAAAAACGGCACGTTTAACATATATAACATGTTGTGAAGTATGTAAACATTTTGGAATGGCAAAAACTGAGCTAATTAACAAATGCTTTATTCTTTGTATTAAGAAACTTTAAAATCTGTCCTCATAAATTTTCAGGAATACAGCATACTACATACAGTCCTATGCTATATAATGGATTTCTTGAATTTATGTGCCTTTTAAGTGAAATTTTGCATCCTTTAATTAACATTTTTTAAATTCTTCTTTCTCATCAACCCCTGGTAACCACCATTTTAGTGTCTAGTTGGGAGTTCAGTTTTCTAGATTTCACACAGAAATAAGATTATATAGTGTTCAATTTTCTATGCTTGGCATATTTCACTTAATCTAATGCTCACCAGTTCCATCCATGTTGGAAATGCCAGAATTACTTTCTTTTTTAAGGCTGAATAAACATCTAATCTGTATACATTTTACATGTATCACTTCATCTACTGATGAACACTTAGATTGATCCCATTTCTTGGCTATTGTTAATAATGCTATAATGAATATGGGAGTACAGATGTCTCTTCAACATATTAATTTCATTTGCTTTGTTCCCCAAGGTTTTAACCACAACCATCCCTGAAACTCTTTTCTCTTCTGAGATAAGGAGGAATACACATCACCGTAAGAATTACCATCTTTTCTACTCTCCTCGTGGCCAGCCAAATAGAAGAGAAGAGGGAGAGATGAATAGAAGATGGAGCCCTGGTAGCATTGCTAGTGCACCCATTTTATGTCTGTAGCTTGATGTCACCAGAGTGCTAGTGACCTAACATCCATATGGACTACTATAAACCAGGGACCAACAGAAGCTAGTTATGTGCCACAGGCCAATTGTCCTTGGATTTTTCAGTGTTATTATAACTCAAACTTCACTTTCCTCCAGCCAGGCTGAGTTATCATTGGCAACACAAAGAATTCTAGTTACAATATATTGTCTTTCTTCATACTCTCCTCCTTCATAAACTGGGTTGGCTCTTAAACAGAGAACAGCTAATGATGTCATTGCCCTGCCCATATCCTCTGGATACTCTCCCCCTGTGACCTGATACCTTCAGACCGTGAGCACCTGAGATACTCCCAGGCCATAGGTGGGAGTGGCTAGGGAGCAAGGGAGTTAAGAAGCCAGAGGGCAACTTCATGCTAATGACCAGCCAGAGGTGGTGGATGAACAGCCAGTTGCCTCTCCCCTCAGGCGTGCCCTGGAGGGAGGTTCCACACCCTCTAACTTACCTGGGTTTTTCTGTGGGACTCTTTCCCCATCCAGTACACCCTTACTGTGCTTTCTCAGCCGAAACAGAACTGTGTTCTTGCTGTGTGATCTCAATTTAAAAATGAGAAAAGAAAATATTCAGAACTGAAAATGGGAGTCCTATTCCTGCTTTTTGGCCATTATCACAGATTGGAATTTGAGTTTGGGCTATCTCTAGTTTTAGCTGTGATATATAAAATCTGGCATACTCAGAGGGTTACTTGGGGCACCAGGAAGGGGGAGCAAAGGTTTCATTGTTTTTCCTTTGGAGAAAGTTGGCCTTGCCAGCTACAGATATTACCAGATTAAAACAATTACTTTCCTTTCATCTGATTTGCTCACACTTATCACAGGCAAAGAGGTCAGCTTACCTAAGAGGTCTTGAACTGCCGAAGGAGTCAGGAGAGGTGTCTCTCAGTGTGTGAAACTCTGGAACCCACAAACTCACAAAGTTCAAGGCAGGAATGCTGAGAACCACACCCATTTTCCTCGGGAACTGTGCAGAGAAAATACCTGTTCCAGGCACTAACTTGCCAAGCTTTAGCAACTCCTGACACCTAAATACCTGTATCTTTCCAAAGCTTTGGTCTGGGAGCAATTTCCTAGCACATTATAGCTCCTTTGGACTGGGTAGGCCTCTCACTTCATGGTAAGTAGGTAGAAAGGGACTAATTAAATACACTTAAGTGAAAGACTTGGTGATAGCAGATGAAAAGACTCCAGATCTAAATTGCCCTGGCTAATGCTTGTAGGAATAAGGAATCTTTCAGGAACATGGAGTGTGGGTACCTATGTGTCAATTCCAGTTCTGTCAATGCCAAACAATCTGGCAGCACGTACAGTGGGGGTACAGACACTTGATTCTGACCCCAGCTGGACTACTTAATAACTATGTGACTTCAGGCAAGTTAAATAACCTCTCTGAGCTCATTTGCACTAGTGAAATAGACATAATGAAAGTTCCTACCTTGTAGGAGAGATGCAAACATGAAATGAATTCATATCTCTCAAACATGTAAGCTCCAAATGTCTGCTTTTATTATGAAAGTCGCCATCTTTTTAGGTCTCAGTCTAGTTACCTGTAAATGGAGGATTCCTCCTTGGCCTATATTTGGGGATTTTGAGAAGACAAAATGGCACAATATCATTGAAAGAAAATCTGGTACAACATAATATCTATTAAGTTATGATTAAATCTGTAGAAGCGTTTGTGACCCACCCTCCCCTCCCAAAGAACCCTGGCTGGGCATTTAATGGCTTAGTTAGTCTTGACTTCCAGGGATGGAAACAAGGGCTCAGGGAACCCACCCTCCCCTCTACAAGGGTCGGACATATGGTGAGCAGCTGGGATTTATGCAAAGCATTCTTCAAATTAGCCCAAAGGCCCCACTGTTGGGTTATTGCCCCCAGTACAGCCATCAAACCAGAGATCGCAACAGCCAGCAGGTTGTAACTTCCCCAGGCCTGCGCTCCACTGGCCAGTGCAGCTGCTCGGCCAAGGCCCCTCTCAGCTCCCTGGCCTCGAAGCCACCTGTGTGTCCTCCACTTAACTCAATCTGCTGTCAAGAAGGAGGAAGTAATTAAATAGGGGATACGTCAGCCCCACCACAGGTTCCGGGAAGAACATTTAGTCACCAGAATGGGAGCTGATTTTTAACCAGTCTACCATAAACCATGACACCTACAAAACATAGCGGCTTGGGCCACTTAGTGACCAGAACCAGGAACTTGGTGCACCCAATACAGTTATTCTAAAATGGCTTTAGTGGGGAAGAAGGAAGGAGAATGAAGAGCTTTTCTCTCCAGGGAAATGTGCTGTGAGGAATGGGAGAAAAAGATCTTGTTTTCCCCATAATTCTCTTTATTGACGAGATTAGGGGAGGGTCTCAGTGGCAGTGGAGATCGCACAAATGGGAAAGAGGACAAGGGTAAAATACTGCCCTGCACATTTTGGCCACTCAAGTGGCATATGAAAAAAATTGGAGTGTTAAACAGCAGCTGAGGTACCATTTTTATCCCTTGCCAACCCACCTGTTTTGCTGCTACAGAATGTGGACAGATACTCTCAGAAGAAACAGGGCTCCCTCCGCAGAGCGGCTACAGAAAGGGAGACAGAGGAACAGGAAAGGGAGACAGAGAAACAGTCTGTAGGAACCAAGACCTTGTCCTTGCTGATCTGCCCACTTTGCCTGGTTGCTAGCCCAGTCTTCCCCAGGTTACTTTGTGTTCTCTAAATCAATCTCACTGACTGCTTTATAATAACATCAGCTACAACCCAGTAAGAGAAGCTTCCAGATTCATCCACAAGTGTCTGGGAGTGGCATGAAGTGGGAAGGGGAAGAGTAGAATTTCCCCAGAAACATTGCAATAGATCCAGAGTCAAAGAAATGTACCAAATTGTTCCTTTTCCATGGTCTCAGCTGACTTCACAGAAAGAGCTACAACCTTTTGTTTTGTTCATTTTATGTTTTTTTTTTCCTTTTCAAGAAGTCAAGGGTGACTTAAGGAAGTAGTTCAATATAATATTGAATGCAAGTTGCAGAGCACAATCCCAAGCACAGCTGCCTTGAAGGTAGTGGTAAACATTTATTAAACATTTACTTTCAGCTCTCATAATTTTCCTGGTTAAAAGGTTCAACATCATACCTATTTTACAGATGAAAAGACTGAGCCCTCGGAATGCCCATGGTCATGTACCTGGACAGTGGTAAAGACAGTATTTAAACATTCATTCAATATTTATTTCCTGTCAGCACTCCATGCTAACCATAGCATAAATTTTTCTAGTGCTTGTCATATTTCCAAGTGTTTCATGTACATTATCTTACTAGCTACTCCACACATCTTTGTGGGAGCTCTTGTCCCCAATTAAGAGATGAAAGTAGATTTCAGATGGACAGATGCAGAAAACGAAGAGTAAGAGTCAAAAGCACCTTCTGGCTCTCCTGTCACTACACCTTTCCCGCTTTACAGTACGTTTCACCTTGACGAACCTCATCAGCTCTGGGCCAGTCTTCAAGATGGCTCCACGGGAAGTGCCTGGCTCCTTTATGGTCATGTCCACTGTTGCTAATATGTACTAGAAGGCAACCACATGGGGTTGCATGAGATTAGTGGTGAATGACTTCCCTCTATCTAAAGGGACATCGTTCAGGTCATAGATACAGTAGATTTATAACGTTATTAAAATATTTTTCCAGGAGATTGCAGTAAGGTGTCTTAAGGAAAGGGTGGACTCCCTTTTCTAATTCCTAAAATGTATGGATAGGGAGAGGCGTGGACAGTGTCTATTTTAAGTTCTCACTACCCCTAGTGACAAGATGGCGCCAATCCACCTATATTCCTCTACTTTCTTAAGACATGAAATGGGAGATGCTCTCTGTTGAAGTTCATTTTTTTGTTAACTTATATTTAATGATATGCTTATGGGGACCTGTGATGAAATGGCATTGTGCAAAGTGGACTGATGGTGGTGAACTCCCACACACAAACATTTCCTTCCATCTTAGGTACTGAAGTTGAGTGAGCATGTGTGAAAAACCTCCTAAGTCGGTCCACTTCAGCTGCTTTACTGTTGCTCCTCACTTGCTTCACTCATGGATGGTAAAACTACATAAAACTGAACAGCAACAAAATACCTTAACATTGAGAACTACTCTGCCAATGAGCATGGTGTGTGAACCAGTTCAGTGCAAGGAGACATTACCACTAGTTAATTGATGCTTATTTGACCTCTTTCCTCTCCTTTCTGACTGGAATCCAGATGCTACGCCTGGAGTAGGTGAAGACATCTTGTAAACATGAAGATTAAATGCATGTGCTATAAGGGGAGAGAAAAAGAAACTGAGCCCTATATACAATCGTTGAGCTGCTAGACCTGTGATGAACTAGAGGTAAATAAATCCCATGTGTTTAAATGGCAATCAATTTTCTATTACTTTCAGCTGAAAAACCCTGACAGAAGGAGTCTTGCATTAATCAAATGATACTAATAATAAATGTATGATCATAAATACCAATAAAGGCCAGTCTAGAGAAGTTCAGGGTACCTTAGGGTCTTAAAGTGAAGAAGCACGTGACCTGGTCTTGGAGTTAAGAGAAGCTTGGCTGAGGAAATGGCATTGAACTTCGATAACCAGGGATTAAAGCAAGGTGGAGGCTGGCTGACTGAAAAAACTATACAAAGATCTTGAGGTAGGAGGAAGCGTACACACTGAGGGTGGAGAAAGAAGGACAGTGCACTCAAGTGGAGCAGTAAATCGGCCCCTGGGGATGAAAAGTGTGACCTTAACCTCTTTGTTCAGTTCATTAACCAACAGGATTAGTTATCCACAGTGAGCTAACCACTCGGGTATCACCTAAGGGGAAGAGTACAAATGGAAGTTTCCCCAGGCTTGGCTGAGGTGGAAAAGAAATTAGGATCAGTCTTATTCATATCAATCAAAGGCAAGACGAATTCCCAAAGAGGGACAATTTTAAAATACTACTGGAGAGTACATAAGACAGTGGGTGTCTGGGCTCTATCTAGGCACTCAGTCCCTGTTTGTTGAGTGACTAAAAATGACATCAGTGCTGTTTCAAACTGTAAAATGGTATGCAAGTCACAAGCTCAGTCTCCTCTGTGCTCTAACACACAGATTTTCCAGTGTAGTCTACTGCAAATGACAATAGAAACCTTTCTACATTCTTGTTAAGTATAAGGCCCAGGGCCCCGTCTTCATATAGGGAAGCTCAGCTTTGTTCTTCGCCCTGAAGAGGGTCACATTTTTTCCTTAAGTTCATCTCTCCAGGGGTCAGTCCTTCCGGCCTCACAGCACTCCCAGTGCCCACTTGCTACTCTGTGGAAAGCCACACAGCTCTGGAATAGTAGAACATTTGCGCTCTCAGATTGGCAGAGGTTTAAGGCAGCTGTGTGATTTCAAGATGTGTCATGGCTGAGCCCTTTTTGGATCTCAGGCAGGGGCACAGTACAGGAACACACGGCTCCTGAGTGCCAGCACAGTGCCAGGATTTACACATCTGAACCTCCATGGGGTTACCCCACAGCCCTGGGAAGTAGACTTTTATTATTTCTTCTCCCATGTAAGGGTTCTGAAGCACAGAAAATTGAAGCAACTTCTTCAAGGTCACCCAGTGAGTGTGTGCCAGAGATAGACCTCAGAATCAGCCCAATTTGCATTTGGAGGCTGTCTTCTCCTTTCCTTCTGCCAAGTCTTCCAACCTTTGAGAGCACGTCCCTTGAAAACACTGCCTTTTAAAATGATGCTATGGTGTGCATTCACCTAATGTGAGAGTCAGAGCTTCAGCCATGGCTCCAGGAAAACTGACAGTCTCTTTGCCCTTCCCCTCTCCTTCCTTCTACTTTTCTCCTTTCCCTTTATTTCTCTCCCCACCCCTTTTTCTCCCTCTCTCCTACCACCTCCATGGCACTGATCCCCTCTCCTCTGTCTCTGTCACCTTCCTTCCTCCCCCTCCCCCTGGCCTGTCCCTGCCCCCTACTTTGTTTCTAGCACAGCCCCCATGTACACTCAAGCTCTGCAGGCTCTTAATTTGCTTAGAACACAATGGTCGGCCCTGAATTCTGCATTTACTTTATCTTTTCTTCTCCCCTCTAGAATTTGTTCATAAAATCTCCCTTTCGTTCTTCCTAAATAACATCCCACCTCCTCTTCCCACACTATAACACACCCATGGATTCACTGCACTGCTCTTGGCCCTAGTGCAGGAAGGAGGTCTGCAGGTCAGACCTGTCTTGCCAGCTCTGGACATTGTTTACTCATGAGCCAGCCCTGCCCCACTGCCTGTCATTGCCTCCAGGTGTCCAGTAACATGGGGACCAAACAACCTTCTGTCCCTCCAAGGAAGCATGAAATAGAAATGAGGCCTAGATCCGTGGAAAGTATGAGCTGCCTTCAGGTAAGTTATGGCTCACTAATACCTGTGCGGAAAATGGCATTCACTCTCCACTGTCCCTTCACTCCCCCTCCAGCTTTCCTCCAGCCCCCTGCATGCCATAGGACCCCATCTGCACTTTATGTTCGGTTGCATAGTACTTTCCACTAACCCTAGGCTGCACCTAGCTGCTGTAGGTCGCTTTATTCTACCACCACCCCCCTTCCCATCCTTTACCCACTTGACCCCTGCCTATCTTCCATGCTCCATCCTAGCCATCACCCCTCCAGGAGACTTCCCTGGCCTCCAACCACAATCTAGGTTCCCAGAGCTCCTTGGTTTTTTCTTTCCACACCCATATCACATTGCTCCGTCATTCACTGTTCACTGATCTGAGAGATCCACGAGGGGAGGACTAGGCCGTGTTGTGCACTGTTGGGTTGCCAGTCTTTGGAAACAGTCACAACACATAGTACAAAAAGCAGAGAATAAATGTGTGTTGTGGTCCCATTGTATTGTATTTTTCCCACTATTTTTCTACAGAACTGTAAAGTCCCTGAGGACAGGGTCTAAATACTTTCCATCTCTGGATATTCAGGGCCAAAGGAGAACCTGATGCCTGTTGAACCTGGAGATAACAGACAAGAATAAATGGAATCGAAGTGTAAAGATCATATCATTTCTCTAATATGAGAAACTGAAGGTAAATTAATTCCAAAGGTATGATAGGTATTGTGAAATAGGAAAAATAGGTTCAAAAGGAAAAGAGAAAAGGGAAGAAGGGGGTCAATAAAGAAGGGAAAGAAAAATTTGATGGTTAAAGAAAAGCAAACAGGGCCAGATATGTTCAGTGGTTCTAACACCTGCCTAGCAAGTGCAAGGTCCTGAGTTCGATCTCCGGTAACCCCATACAATGCTGGGCATGGTGACTCATGCCCACCAGCAATTAATACCACATACCACAGTGCCGGGTATGATGGCTCACGCCTGTAATCCCAGCAGTCGGGAGACAGAGACA
This sequence comes from Thryonomys swinderianus, assembly GCA_004025085.1. NCBI lineage: Eukaryota > Metazoa > Chordata > Mammalia > Rodentia > Thryonomyidae > Thryonomys > Thryonomys swinderianus. The sequence goes on along the minus strand of PVIC010019887.1, from coordinate 5,901 downwards.
GGAGGATTGCTGAGTTCGAGGCTTGCCTGGGCTACATAGTGAGCTCAGGGCCAGCCTGAACTACAAAGCGAGACCCTGTCTCAAAAAAAAAAAAAAAAAAAAAAAAAAAAAAAAAAAAAAAAAAAAAAAAAAAAAAAAGGAAACAAAGCTTATGTATATAGGGAAAGGGATTCTAGGGAGGGCAGGGGAATGGGGAAAAATGAGAATCAAGATGTGTCATATACTGTACAAACCCTCAATTTTGAGTGTGATTATGATGTATATATAAAATGTACCGATAAAATCAATTTAGAAAAAAAAATAATAAAGGGACTCAACTCTGTAAATAGCCAGAAACTGTCATATGGACTAACACAGATAACCAAAGAGTGGTCCATAGACTAGCTGTATCTACCTCTCTGGGACTTGTTAGCTATACTAATACTTGTACCCCACTCCAGATTCATCAAGTCAGAAGCCCTGAAGTGAGGCCCAGCACTCTGTGTAAACAGGTTGTCCAGGAGATTTTGTGATTCCTAAGTCTCAGAAGCTTTTGATTAATGGAAGATTATTTTGAATTAAGAAGACAGTTTTCCATTTAATGTGCACAGATTCTTTATGAATTTTCCACAGTAATGGCTTAAGTGCCTTAGTCCCTTTGGATTATTTTAACAAAAATAACAGACTGTCTTAAGAAAACAAAAATTTATTTCTCACAGTTTAGGAGGCAAAGATGTTCAGGAAGAAGGTGTGGACATATTCAATGTGTGGTTGTGGGCCACCTTCTCATGCAAAGAAGGCACTTTCTTGCTGTGCTCAAGTATGGTGGGAAAGGTCAAGGGAGCTTTCCAGGATCCCTTTTATAAGGATGCTAATCCTCTTTGTATAGGCTCCACCCTCATAACACAATCCCTTCCTGTGTTAGTGATGGTTTCAATGCTGTGACCAAATATCTGAAAAAACTGATTTAGAACAGGGAAGATTTATTGAGGCTTATGGTAACAATAACTGCAGTCCATAGTCTGCTGGTTCCATCACTGTGGGCCTGAGGTGAGGCAGAAAACATGGAAGAACACTGTAGTGAAGGGAAACTGCTCACCTCATGGCAGTCAGGAAACAGAGAGAAACAAATTAGAGAGGAAAAGCCAAAGACTTGATATAATCCTCAAGGACATGCTCCTTGATTCACTCCCTTCAATGAAACACAAGCTCTCAAGTTTCTATTACTTCTCAATAATGCTGTTAAATGCTGTCCTCATCAATGAATTAATCCACTAACGCAATTAGAGTCCTCATGGTGCAATCACCTTCTGAAAGCCCTACTTCTGAACATTGGAGACTTCCAGGGGACATTTTAGATCTAAACCATAATACCTCCCAATGACCCCACCTCAAAATATCATCACTTTAAAAGTGAACCTTTCACCATATGAATTTAGGAAAAAAATATTTAGAATAGAGAACACAAAGATTGCCCCACTAAGTTCCTTGAAGCTATAAAAGCTCCATAAGCTCCAAGACAATCTCTTACCAGGATTCTTTCGGGATTTTTTTGCCTTGATCTTTCCATTGTAAATCTAGTCAAGAGACAGAGATACAGTAATGAAAGTCCTTCATAAATTCTTCACTGATTTCAGGTGTGTGGAGTGAAGGACTGAGACTACTTCCATCCTTCCATGTGCCTGGGGTCTGAGGGTTGGGAGAAGGCAATGTGAGGAGACTGATTAGGCAAGAGGACACCGATAAATGAGAACATCTTTATAGCTAGAGAGGAAAGGTGACTTTGTAGTTGCAATGATATTAAACATGCTCATAAATTAAGGAGAGCATATGGTTGAGATCGCATGGTGAGAAAGCAAGCCAGAGGATTTCAAGTACCAGGTTTGCTCTTTACAGAACAACTTGGCCTCACAAGAGCTAGACAAGATCAATGAGAACTACATTAATCCCTTCTGAGAACAAGGCTCTCAGTGACATATGCACCTTCCAGTACATCCCACCTTACACTGTAAAGGGGCCACCACCTCCCAGATCACCACCCTGGGGAGCAAGCTTTCCACACATGAACCTTTGGAGGACACAAACCATACAACCTAAAAATCATGAATACTTATGGATGCTTTCACAAAATCCACCCCAGGTCTTCTTATGGGGGCTGCCTTTTGAGTAGCACTCTGCCCACTGAGATCAGACCCAAGCATCCTCTGATGCTTCATACTCTACCAGTGGCTTGGCAAAAACATTTAAATCCTGCTTCCACTGACTGAAGAAGGGTCAGAAGAAGTGGAGGATCCTCAACATTGTTTAAAGGACCACATTGGGGAGCCAAGTGAAGCATTCCTCCTCCATTCTACATGTAGAACTAGTTTTATGACTCCACATCAAAGCGAGAGGACTAGAAAAGAGCCTTTCCTGGATTCCCAGAGGGAAAATGAAAAAGTGATGAACACCAGAACTATCTCCAACATGGAAAATTTTCTTTCCATTCATGAAGTCCTGAATGTTGTAGCTTCTAGACATGATCCACAAACATTTTAGATCACACACATATAATGGTAAAACATTTTTGGCCCACACACCAATAGATATATATTTATTTACAAATCATACATATGCACTTAACCCCATATAGGTATTAGATATTTGATTGTCTCATATTTTAAATGAAAGATAAGTATAATAATAAGTTTCATTATTTCTCCCTCCTATGTCAGTACACTCTCTCATTGACCTCATATTTTTCTACTCCACTCTGAAGGCCCCTGCTTCAAAGTTTTGGGCATTTCCAGAAAGGAGGAAGTCTTCTGTACTGGAAACATTTCCTGGGACACAAGAATTTCTCTGATGCCTCAGTATGGTGAGTAGAAATGAGAAGAGACCAGAAAGGGAAGAATATAGTCCTTGTCCTGTTCTTACTAATCCTCACATAATTCATTCAATCTCTCTAGATCATGGTTTCTTCATCTTTAAAATAGAGAATCAACTACTCCCTCAGTTCCTCTTATAATAAAGAGCAAATGAAAATAATTCATAAATGAAAGGCATCTGTGAATTTTAGTCAACTAATATTTGTGTCATCTCTTTTCTTTTGATCAAATGTGAAAAAATGAAATGGAGACTACCTTTTTCACTCGTGGAAAATAAAAGGAAGAGATTATACTCCTTATTCTTTTCTATTGCAATCCTAAGAGCATGGGTCTGTGTGTGTGTGTGTGTGTGTGTGTGTGTGTGTGTTTTGATTTGAAATTAAAAGCAAACTAGAAGTATGAAAGGGAGGCAAAGACAAACTTAAAATCACTGAAATCGGTATTATTAGGAATCTTGGTAGCAGCATCAACTAGCTGTATGACCTTGAATAAGTCTCGCTTCCTTTGAAGGCTCAAGTTTCTTAAAATAGTTTCTTAACTATAAAATAAATTGCATGGATTCAGCTTTATCTGACTGCACCTATCTTGAATTGCAACTTCCATGATTGCCCTAGAGTAATCCTAACTGGTTTTTGTCACATAGTTTTCCAGTATACTCTAAACAGAACTATTTTATTTTTTGAGACAGGGTCTCACTTTCTAGTTCAGGCTGGCCCTGAGCTCACTATGTAGCCCAGCCAAGCCGCCACAAACTCAGAAATCCTCCTGTCTCTGCCTCCCAAATTCTGGGATTACAGGCGTGAGCCACCACGCCCGGCACTGTGGCATGTGGTATTGATTGTGGTGGGCGTGAGTCATCACACCCAGCATTCTATGTGGGTTCCTTGCGCTTGCGAGGCAGGCACCGGAACCACTGAGCTAAATCTCTGGCCCTAAACAGAACTATTAAAGTGGTATGTGGAGGTATATGATTCAGAAATATTCCTGACTCTTTGATGTTAGCTTGAGATAAAGCCAGTTACGTTCTGGATTAGATAAAGTCATTTTTGTCCTGACCACTCAAGAAGCCCCAATGTTTTGATCTAAATGGCAAGCATCCACTGATCTCTCTGCCACCCAGGATCACATTTTTGTCAATAGTTTCCAAGAGATTGCACTCTTCTTTGTTCTCATGGTGCCTGGGGGCCACTTCTCATACACTGGGAGCGTATTGTTCTGGTTAGTGAACAAATTGGATTAGCCCAACTCTGGTGCCTCCTCAACTTTCAATATTCTGAACTGATTTTCTTAGTCAGCCTTGACAAAGTGATCACCTCTCTTCTACAATAATAACAGATGAATTAACTCACAGAAGCAGTGTGGGGCCGGTACACAGGCTGTTCCCAGTCCCATAACATGGGGCTCCCAACTGCTAGGTAAAGGTGGACCTTTATGGTTCCATAGTGAACCAGGAGTGGTGGCAGAGTAAATGCCACAAAGGAAGAAAGAGTAAAGGAAGCTATAACATGCACTACTAACAACTTATGCCAAGATTTATAGTTTTCAAAGTACTTTTATAAATAATATTTGTATTAGTATTTTCATGAGGGTGAGAACATGATACTCATTATTCTATCCCATGCCTTGTGTAACTTGGACTTGGCACATAGGTTTGGCACATGCCTATCATAAAGAGAGATAAATGAGGAATTTTATATTATTCAGTGAAGTAGATGTAGTTTTCCCATATCCAGAAGAAGAATCTGAAAAACAGAGTAAATAGGTGATTACCTAAAGTCACTTGTACATTAAGCAGATGAACTGTGGTTTGATTGTCTTTCTTTTCAAAAACTTACTCTGATTCCCTGTGTCGTTGAAAGATTGAAAAAGTACTTGTCCATTGGACTTGCTCTTTTTGTTGCTAGGAACTCTTCTACTGTCACGTGAAAAAACCCAGCATGTTCTACCAGTGACTGAGACACATGTAGAAAGAGAGGCCCTGGCAAGTCCAACTGTACAGCTACCCTCACTGAGGTTCTAGACATTTGACTGAGGCTATCATAATTTATCCAGGCCTGGCACAGCTAGCTCAGAGCAAAAGGTACAGAATTGTAACAACAACAAGACAAAAGTTACTGTTTCCTTAAGCAACTAAATTTGGGGTTAATTTGGTATATTCCAAAAACTAACTTATACAAACAGCAGTGTTCCACCATCAGTGCCTCTAATGTTTCATGGCTGCCATCATTTTATGGTGAATTATCCTTCTGTTATAGTTTGTGTCTAGATGTTCACTACAGTCATAAGTGGGATTTTTCAGAGGTGACTGGATTTAGATTGTGAGATGCTGCAATTAAGTGTATGATACAGAGATTAAAGGTGTGTGCTTAGTAAATTACTCCACTGATTGGTCTGGCATAGTTTTGGGTGTGGTTAACTCTAAAACCCACCCTGGGTGTGAGTGCTACCTGCATGGATAGAATATAAGGGACAGAAAGAGGGCTGCTGCTGTTGCTTGCTGCATGTTGCTTTTGCTACCTCCTGCTTTCTGCCTTCCAAGTCATGAACTATTTTTCTGCATTTTATTTATTTTTTTAATTGAATTCTTTATTGGTACAATTTATATACATCTCAAAATCACGTATAACATTGGGGAATTTGTAGCAGTATATGCCACAAGTTAATTCTCATTTTTACCCATATCCCTACCCACCCACACCTCCTCACCCCCTTTATACATGCTCTTTTATTTTCTTTCTGTATCATATTTATTCCTTCCCCTCATCATGTTCCCACACCGTTTCCTTTAGAAACTTTCCACTCTATAAAAGCTGTCATACTTTCTAGAGCTCATTTGCATCTACATGTGTTCATGCCAAAGAGAAGATCCAGATATTGTCTATCTGTGATCTATTGATTTCACTTATTAGTATATCCTCCAGGTGTCTCCATTTGCACCTAAATGGCTCGATCTTGTCATTCTTTATGGCAGAGTAATACTCCATTTTATAAAAAACCCACATCTTTTTTATCCACTCTCCAGTTGATGGACATTTGGGTTGTTTCCAAGATTGAG
>PVIC010019886.1:0-30100 GCA_004025085.1 Thryonomys swinderianus | reverse complement strand
TTTTTCTTTTTTTTTTTTTTTTTTTTTTTTTTTTTTTTTTTTTTTTTTGAGACAGGGTCTCACTTTGTAGTTTAGGCTGGCTCTGAGCTCACTGTGTAGCCCAGGTGAGCTGCCGCAAACTCAGCAATCCTCCTGTCTCTGCCTCCCAAGTGCTGGGATTACAGGCATGATCCACCACGCCCAGCACTGTGGCATGTGGTATTGATTGCTGGTGGGCATGAGTCACCACGCCCAGCATTCTATGTGGTTACCGGAATTGAACTCAAGACCTTTCACTTGCGAGGCAGGTGCCAGAACCACTGAGCTAAATCTCCGGCCCCAGCAGCAACTTCTTAAATAAGTCATCTATATGTGAAATTGAGTAGTGCTGTATTGTTAAAATGCAAATGAAGTTTGGAAAGACATAAGGCAAGACAATCCATGCTTGCATTTTTATGTACTAACGTGTGAAGTTTGCTTTGATTTACCACAAGGTGTTGCAAAGGCATCAAAGCAGATGCTACCACATGCTCTCGGCCACCTAGAGGAAGCAGCTCTTGGCTTTTGCTCCCCTGTATCATGAAGGCTCCTTAAACATCTTTGGTGGAGTCTAAATGTCTAGAGTGTAAGTCAAATTGGGCAGATGATTTTACCCTTGCCTAATGATTTACATTCATTGTAGTTTCTTGTCTTACAAAATGATAAGCAGCATCCTTCAAAGAGTTTCAGTGTATGACAAGTGTTTTGGGTGAGAAGAGTCTACTTCCCTTTTTACAGAGAGTCAGCATTTAAATAGGTACTTGCCATTCTCGGTGTACCCTTTTTTTTGCCCCTCTGGAGACTGAAATCAATATTTGGGGTACAGCATAGATTCTCTATTTATTGGTTTCTGTGAGTCCTATATTCACAGATTCAACCAAGCTTAGATAAAAACATGGAAAAGAATTTCATCTGTACTGAACATGTACAGGCTTGTTTTCTTGTTATGTCTTCCTAAACAGTATAATAGAGCAATGCTTTGTGTAGCAATTACATTGTGTTGAGTATTCTAAGCAATATTTAGAGTATGAAAGAGCTGTATGTAGGTTCTGTGTAAACATTATGGTATTTTATATAAAGGGCTTAAGCATTCTCAGATTTTGATGTCCTTGGAGAGGAGTCTTGGAACCAATTCCCAGCAGATCCAAAAGAAGACCTGATACACATTTAATATGTATACATACACATATGTGCATGTAAGTATGCATGTATGTATGTAAAACTGGGGTGTTTATGTATACATGTATGTGTACATATTTCATATATACACATATTTTCAGTTATTGACCAGGACGATCCACTGCAATTTAAATTTTTATTTTTGGACAAAAAATGTGTTTTATGGTACCTATAAAATTGTTCCTTTTTTTATCTAGTTCTTTTTAAAATCTTTCTTTCAGAAAGTATGCTTTAGAGCCAGGCATGGTGGCACATGCCTGTTATCCCAGCAGAAGGACTCTGTGAGTTTAAGGCCAGCCTGGGCTACATAGTGAGTTCAAAACCGACTTGAATGACATAATGAAGCCTTGTCTCAAAAAAAAAAAAATCAGAAAGTATACTTTAATTCACAGACTAAAGACACAAGAAAGGAGTATGTTGTTTTTAAAAGGAAAAAGCCAGTACCCAGAGCATAACTTGAGAACATGTTCAGCAGGGATCCTGAAGGGCCCCAGTGCAAGGGAAGCAAGTGCCTGTTTCTGACCCCAGAAGTGGGCAGGGCAAATCCTGTTGGCAACTAGGAGAGCTGGCACCCAGCCTTGGGCTGCAGGGGCCGCTGCCGCCAGTCCCTGTAAGCACCAAGAGTACAGATCCTAGTGCCAAGTCTTTTTTTTTTTTTTTTTTGTGCGGACAAGGCAGTGGGTGTTGACCTGACTTGATCTGCCTTTCGTTTGGTTTCAGCTGAGCCGAGTGGGTGAGGGAATAGGGAAGTCGCGGTGGGGGCCGTGGAAAAGGCAGCTGATTCTTCAACTCGGGCAACCCTGGCGGAGTGGATGAGGTGGAGCTGGCCTTCCTGGAATTGTTGGGCCGATTTTCCTGTTGTGTTTCACTGTCGACGCTCTCACAGACACACAGGACCGCTCCAGCACTGCCTGCACCCACCGTCTGGTCTCGGGGGCCTGTCTGTCATTTCGTGGGTCCCCATCTTCTGCTTACGGCGATGTTTCTTCAAAAAGAACTAGTGTGCAGTCCATTGGTGGGTATTCAGGGGGGTCTTTTTGAGATCTGGAGAGGCGCTCAGAGCACTCATAGGACCAGTGTGCCGGTTTCTGTTTTCGGCCTGTTTAGTGGCCTTTCAGGAATGAGTTGCGCCTCCGAGATGCCCGCGGCATCCTTCATCACTGGAGATAGGGCAGGACAGGGGAGTCCTTCCTCAGAGAGTCAGGCTTGCTCTTTTTCATTTACCATTTGTGTCTTTTGCTTGTCTGCCTAGAGAACTGACCCTCCAGAAGGAGCGTTTAAGCATTTTGTTAAGTAAATTTGGAAGACTAGATTTCAATTAAAATAACCAGTCTGTGTGACCTTCCCTTAACTTCGGTCATTAAAGACTTCATATCCTCTCAGACATTTGCCATGCTTTGAAGAGATTCTTTTCAGGAATGTTCATTCATTCATTATTAATCAGGTTGCAAGGTCAGGAGAGTATATGATTATTTAAAAGGATGTTCTAAATATCCAGTTACTAAAAATGAGCATGTTATGGGCAGATGTAGATGTGCAGAAAATGTTTGGCGAACAGCTTAACTTTATTTATATGAATTCCACCAGGTAGGGTGTTTGGGTGAGATTAAACGCCTGCCCTGACTCTCATGTCAGATATCAGGCAAAATAATTTTAATTTCAGCACTCTTTAGAATAAAGAAGAAATCACGTTATTCAGAATGTTTACTGTAGGAATTAATTGTGGTAAAACTTGAGGGCAGCATCAATGCTTCTCTCTGTCTCTCTCTTTCTCTGTCTCTCTCTCTGTCTCTCTCTCTCTCTCTTTTAATCAGTCTCTAGTCCCCTAACAGTTTAGTTGGCAAAAATTCTTAGTTGTCCATTACCAATTAAACAAGTGAATTTGAGTGTGCTGACAGTCAGAGGTCAAGCATTGTGATAACTCAGAGTAACATTCATTACCTGTAGAGTGGTACTGGATCGCCTTTTTTTTTTTTTCAACTTGTTCCTATTCAGTGTATTATTTATATTATTGCTTTAAGATCCACTCTGCATTTGTATTTTTCTCTGCTATAATTGGAGCTGGGAAAGAGCTTATTTTATGGCATCAATTTCCAATCTTTTAGTGTCATTACATTCAATTGGATGTACTTTCTTTCCATCCCTTCAGAACCATGTTTTATTGTCCCTTTATTGACACACCTGCTTGTCTAATCGTCCAGGGTACTAAGCAGTAAGGTAGTATTTAGCTAGCATGTTTGTTTGGTGGTTTTTATAAGTCATGGTTAACTACTAAAGCTGTATGGTTGAATATGAATATGCCGAGTGTGATATTATATTATTTAAAATATTCTGAGTGTTGAAACTGTTTGATAGAGAAGTCGTGGGTTCACATGCCTTCTGAGTTTAAACTCTTGATTTTCATTGCTGTTCCACAGTTGTTTTGAGCCCTCTGGCAGCCTATATTTCTGCAGATTCAAGACATAAACACCATTCCACAATCTTTAAAAAATATCCCACTTATACAGTTCTATAATAGGATAATCTCATAGCAAAAACCCAAATAGCAATAAATCAACTAACTCTTAATTCCCCAGGTTAACAAGTCACAAGAGGTGTGCATAATCAGGTACACTGTCTTGATCACGTAGACCTCTCAAATAGTTTCATTAGTTACAGCATTTTAAAAGTTATCTGTTGCTTGTGACACTTTTAAGAGGTTCTTTCCCTGAAATAGTCATTGGTATAACTTTGTGCAGTGTGAAGTGTTTTTTTGTCATCTCAGCTATGTTTTGATAAGTTTAACAAACTTTGTTTCCATGTTCCAGAGGATATTTGGAAAATAACCAGAGGAAGTGCCTCAGGAATCATCCGGGCATGACTGAAATCTGCCTTGTATTAACACTCAATCACAGGCCACTCACTGTCAATATCTGAGTTTACTCCTCAGTCTCATGCCTCATTAATTTTACTGATTGGTGAGGACTTCAGAGCTGAATGGTGAATGACCAGAAGTAAAGTTATTAATGAAAAAAATTAGGGGGTTTCATAGACTGTACAGACATGTCACAGAACATATGTAGGGAAGCATTGAAGGGTGAGACTTCCTTATGATCATAATCGCAAGATTTCCATTAGAAGAAACTGGAAAAGGAAAGTCATGGATGATGATAAACTATGGGTAACTAATTTTAGAGAACACACTTGGTCTGAAGATTCCTAATTCTTGAGCACATGAGTGAAGCTTCTCTTTTCTTGACATCTGATCTAGAAAGCTTGCACACTAAATTTGGCCAGGAATTAAATGTGACAGTGGATGCCATCTGCCCTTAAGTTCTAGATATTTCTTCAAGGTGCAGGTTATCTTGATTGTATCATAGTGGAAGTTTTTAAAAAAAGGAAAAGTGAAATTCTAAAATGAGCTGCAAAGTAGGGTGATAGCAAGAGTTGTGACAGTGTAGATTGGGACTTAAATATTCTGTGTGCATTGACATATGAGTTCAATACATGATTTGTATCTTTTTTTCAAAGAACAGGCAAAATCACGATTCCAACAAACATAAACTCCTTAAACTTCCCTGCTATTGGCCTAAATATGAATACAGAAGAACCTCCATTCTGATCTCCCCACCTCCCTGCCCCAGCCCAAACCCTGAAGCTGAGGAAGTCCCTATGCTTCCTTCCTCTTACACTGGAACTTTCTCCTATTTGTTTTTTTCCCCAATCCTGTGTCTTCTCTGCCTGGAAAAATCTTCCTCCTGTGACCAGTGCTACTTCAGCAGAAATATATCTCAGGATGAGGATATCTGAAACCCAGAGGGAGCAAGGAAGGAGCTTTCTGTCCAGGGAACTGGTCAGTCTGGCACTTGGCCACCACACAAGTGCCAGGACCCCATCATCCTCCCAGCCCTCACCAGTAGCTTCCCAGGTGTCCGTTGATTAACTCTCTTTAACCCTATGAGGCATGAACCTCTTAACACCCATTTTCCCATGGGGGTTTCAAAGTTGGGGTGATCATTTGGCTCACACCTCACATGCATGTTTGCATATAACTTTATACTATGAATGTTATGTCCATAGGAGAGCTGTGTTGGGGCGGTGCTACGCGCACATGTGCGCCCTTGTCCCTAATCACCTGCATGCCCGCGTCAGCCTCCGAGTGAATCTGATTGTACTGAAAGAATGAGATGAATGACAGAGCTTTAAACTTGGGTCCTATTCCTGACTACTTTATAGTGTACTAGAATCTGTGCTTTTCTTTGTGGTACTGGGGATTGATCCCAGGGCCTTCTCCCTCAGCTATATCCCCAGCCATTTTTATTTTGAGACAGAGTCTCGGTAAGTCATTAAATTGACCAGGTTGTGCTCATACTTTTGATCCTCCTGCCTCAGCCTCCCAGAGTCCTGGGATTATAAGGTTGTACCATCTGGCCCAGGTGAAAATAGTATTTTTAAATAAATATTTTAGCTACCTTGTGAATACAGTAATTCTATCACTTTGTCTCTTTCAGCTTAAAAGGTTGTTTTGCAACCCTTAAATGTAAACATTTAAGGTGCATCACACTGTAGCCTGAGGATTAACTCAGTGGTGCTGTGCCTGCCTCACAAACTCAAGGTCTGAGTTTGATCCCCGATACTGAGGGGGAAAAAAGACACATCACGTTATTTAGAATGGTCTTTTTAAACAGTTCTTTGTTTAACATGAAGTTGCCAAATACAGAGGTGACCAGGACTTTTGGGGTCTCCTAAAAGTTCCATTCTCCTCTTTAAATTAAAAAGTGTAAAATCAGAAACAAACAAAAAAACTCACATAAGAAAATGGTTTGTGCTAGTTAAAAAAAAAAGCAAAGGTAGTTGGTAAAAACAACAAATGGTCCCATTTACTAGGTCGCTGGCTTTAGGGAATGAGTGGGAATAAAGTTGAAGGTATATTGGGCGACACTCAAGTATAGCTTTGGAACAGGAGATAAGATGTCAGGACTCATATTTGGGGCATCAGGGAGTTCTGTGTTTTGAGCCATTGGGAGAAGTGACAAAAAAGTTGTGGTGCCAGAGCACAAAGATTAGACTGAAGAAGGAAAGATTGGAGGTAATAAATCAAATTAGGAGAGGTTTTTTTGTAATGGTCGAAGAATGTGACAAAGAGTCTGGAACAACACAGAGGCAGTGTGAACAGAGAGAAGGAAGCCAATTCAAAGAGTTATGAAGGATTGGCATGTACATACATTTTTTAATGTTTTAGATTTGGGGAGGAAGAGTGCACTAACTTTCTATTTATGCTGTAACAAGTTATCACAGCTTGTTGGCTTTAAGCACAATGTATGTTTATTATTTTATAGTTCTAGGGGTCCAAAGTGAAACACATCTCCCAGGGCTAAAAGGCAAGTTATCTCCAGGGCACTTTATCTAAGGTAGAATCTTTCCTTGTGTCTCCACGTCTAGACAGAGAGAGTGCATTGCTTGGCTTGTGGTCCCTTCCTCTGTGTTCAGAGAAACCATGGTTGGTTTATCCCATTGCTCTGACTATTCTGCTTCCCACATACATTTTGAAGGAGCTTTGTGATCCTCCATTATGTCCACCTGGATAATTCTTTCCAAAATCTTCCTCTCAAAGTCAGCTGTTCAGCAGTCTTTCTTATATCTTCATCGTTCATTTCCCCTCGCCCCTAAACTATCTGTAGGTTCTGGAGTGTAGCTTGCGGATATCTTTGGGGCCTTTATCCTACCTCCCCCAGAGAGGGCAGAGTGGAAAATGTGAGGAAGTTCTGACTCGTGCCAGTCAGGAGTACGAAAGGGGCTGGGGAGCCCTGCAGAGGAGACGGCTAGGGAGGGAAAGTGATGAGTTCTGTGAGACACACATCCTGATACCGGGGCATTTACAACAGATAGGGTAGAGAACCCTTAATGCTGAAGTGGGTTTCCAGAAAGAAGGCACTTTGAGATACAAGCCTGGGAAGCACTCTCAGAGAGGCGCTCTGTGAAATGAATGAACACACTGTAGAAGAAAACGATTTCAGTCACTCACAGAATGAGAGAGGGATGGGAAGGAGAATGGGTGAAAATATTCACATTATTGTTCACTACCAAAACATCCATGTATCAATGTTCCTATTGAGCTGTCTGTCCTCTTCCTGTCTGAACTGAGAATTGAACCCAGGGCCTTCGCACTAAGATACATTCCCAAACTTTTTTTTTTTTTTTTTTTAAGATAGGGTCTCTCTAAGTTGTCCAGGATGGCTTGGATGGCTTGGAGCATGTGTACCTTCTGCCTCAGCCCCCAGGAGGAGTTCATCATCACTCCCAGTTTAATTTTCCATTTTCAGAAAATGCTTTCCTCAGAAGCCTTGAATTTTTAAGAAAGTTTCTAAAAGGATGGCCTCCATCTATCGTGTCCCAGGCCTCACTGCGACTTGTTGGCTCAAGAACATGACTAGAGTGAATGTGAGAGGAGTCCTGGGCAATATCCATTGATCTCATCCGTACACCCGCAGGCAGGCAGAAAATAAATAACATGTTGACAACCTTAGAATTTTGGAGAGAGGCCTCCTATCCAACTTCCATTTGGCTTATTTATTTCTCACCTGGTTGTAAACAGAAATGCTTTGGGCAAGCAGAGTTGTAAGCTGTGAACTGTTCCCATTCCAACTTTGTTGCAAGGGGTTCCCATGATTACCCATACCCTCCTCTGAACAAAGACCAACCAGCCCATTCATAAAAATGTCGAGCTATAGAATTTCCTGACAACAGTATGGATGTGATATGATTTCCTTCTATTGTGCTGAAGGCTAAGCAGCTTTTAACAAGTTTTGATAGCATGGAAATTAAACTATGTGGGTTAAGAAAAGAAAAAAAAAAAAAGAAAGATGCCGGGCATGGTGGCTCACGCCTGTAATCCCAGCACTTGGGAGGCAGAGACAGGAGGATTGCTGAGTTCAAGGCTTGCGTGGGCTATATAGTGAGCTCAGGGCCAGCCTGAACTACAAAGTGAAACCCTGTCTCAAAAAAAAAAAAAAGAAAGAAAGAAAGATAACATTTTGCACGAAGTCCTCTCCTGCCCACTACTCTCTATTTGTTTAATCCCTATTCATCTTTTAACACCCACCTCACGTTACCTCTTTTCAGAAGCCTTTCTTGTCCTTCAATAGAGAGTTTATTATTCCATGTATATCTTTGCCATGCATCTTTTGCTATGTCATATGATGTTTATTCGTATTGTTCTTCTTCTCATGAATTCAGAGGCAGGTGCCTTGAATCACCAGTGCTTGTCCCAAGACCAAACACATAGAAGGAGTTAAATACCTGAGAGAAGAATGAATGATGTTTTAGTTTCTCTAGAAAGTTACTTAAAAGAAATTTAGAAAACAAGCCATGCCAATGTTTTAGAGGGAAGAATGACACATGTAAGGTATTATAGAGCAACTTAATGAAAACTGTACTTATATCATGGCAAAATCTGGATAAAAATAGAAAAAAATGGGATCCTTTCTAGATATCAAATCAAAACACCTTTCTTTTTGGCAGCATCCAGGTGAAAGATTTGGAAAATTGGCTCAACCTCACTTACCACATCTAGATACTGTGTCATCACTTGATACAATTAACCATTTACAGTGTAGACACTTGCCCATAGCCCTGTGCCAAGTGGTATGGGATAAAAGAAAGATTCAGATCTAAGCAGCTGCTATTAAATCATTCTTATAAGAATTGCCTCCAGGACTCAGCTCACATCATTTCCATTGATGTCAGGGTAAAATCCCATTGCACATCATTTCCCACTAGCACTGGAAACGTGTTCACTCACGTCCAAGTTTGGCTCCGCCATCTTTGTCATTGTTACGCACATAACATTTTATTCATACCTCTCTGAGGATGATTTTCACTATATATTCTGTCTAGCTGTGTATGTCTCTCTTCTACTACAGTGATCAGCAGAATAAGATCTGCAGGCCAAATCTGGTTTATTCCCTGTTTTTGTAAATACAGTTGTGTTGGAACACAGCCACGTTCATTCTTCTTTGTATTGTGTATGATTACTTTGACATTCCAGTGTTGAAACTGAATAGTTGCAACAGAGATCCTATAGAATGCAAGGCCGAAACTATTTACTGTCCTTTTCCTTACAGATAAAGCTTTCTGACTTCTATTCCAATGTGCTAAAGGAAAGGGTCATATTGTTTTCTTTTTTGGTTTCTGCCAAAACATCAGGATATGGAAAGGATAGTCAATGACTGTTTAAGCCCTACTGTGTGGTGACCACTGTTCTAAGTGCTGGTGATATATTCCTCAAAGAGCAGAGAAAAAAAATCTCTCAGAGTCTGTATCCCACCGCTGGGCATAATGGGGAGAGACAAGGCAATGAGCAAAGTAATGGAACATATCAGCACAAATGTTATGGCCAAAACCAAACTATGAGATGGGAGGAGGAGCGCTGTGATGAACAGTGTCATGGTGGGAGTACGGAGATTGTTCTTATGTAGTTTCAGACAAGGTAACATTGGAGCAGTCATGTGGGGGCGAGTAGAGAGTGTTTGGCAATTTTGAGGACTCAGGAGAAGGCCATATGCCCAGAGCAGAGCAAGCGGAGGGTAGCGTGGGAGGAAATGAGCTCACTGTCTGAGTGGGTTCTCCTGGGCTGGTTTTATTCTAGTGAATTTCTCTCTGGCTGAGGTAGGAAGCTTCTGGAGGGCAGAAGACAGGACAAGCAAGCTTCTGAATGGAAGGGGCACTATAGAGAGAAGAGCAAGGGTGAGCAGAAGTCAAGAGACAGTTTGGGAAGGTCTTGGTGATGACCCAAGTATGAGATGATGCTAGCTTGGCCTAAGACATGGAGTGACGAGACTACCAGACTCTGGTGTCTCAGGCCCGGCCAGTACTTGCCATACAATAACTATCTCCTGGATCAGTAAGTGAAATGCTGACATGTTCACTGGGATCCAGAATGGAGTCAGCTTTTGAAGTTCTGATGGTGTCATTCTGGGACAGAACCCTCGCACTTGTGCTGAAATCACAGTCATGCTGCATTTGCCTTCTGTGCTTAGTTTATTTCATTATTTCACTTAGTGTTATGTCCCCCAGTTCCATATGGCTGAATAATATTGCGTTGTACATGTGTACTACATTTTCTTTGTCCATTCATTATTTGGTGCACACGTAGGTTGTTTCCATTTCTTGGCCACTGCCACAAGGAACAGGGGAGTACAGATGTCTCTTTGATATACTGATTTCATTTCTTTTGAATCTATGCTTAGTAGTGAGATTTGTGAATCATGTGCCAGTTTCATTTTCAATATTTTGATTAACTTCCACATCATTTTCCCACATATTGAATTATAATGTTATAGACCACACACACACACACACAAATACTATAGGTTAATGAGAAATTAAATTATAAATTAATAACACAATCGTTATAGCTTTCCAGACATAACCTGAGTCCTCTTCTATTGAGATAGGTCAATAGGCTGTTTGGTTTCCCTTGAGAGTGAATCAGACCAAGAAAGCTACATTTTTCCTTTAATTTATATTCTTCTGATTAGAAGGGAGAGAACATTTGATTTAGAGTTAATTCCTTTGCCATAATTAAGCTAAGTGATACTTAATAGGTAGAGTCTTTTAGTTCTGTCCAGGCCTTCTGTGGGAAGAATGCTCTGAGACCAAGTGGAGCTGACTGTTCTGCAAACGCGTCTTCAGGGTTTTTTTCCATTGCAGGCTGTGGCAGGATGAGTCAGGGTTAGTCTCTCACATCACACCGACTCCTTTATTCTCTCCTGTGTGGTAAACATTAGCAAGCAGTTGAAAGCTTTTATAAAGCTGGTAGCTCTTTAATTTTTAACAGGCTCAGGACATACATTTCACTTTTAATGATCAGCTAGCAAGATGAATGCTTGTTTCACCCCGACACTACGTGGCACTTGGCCGGGATGCTGTTTCAGAAAGGCTCAGCATGTTCCAGAAATTGGGGATTTTGTAAATCAGTGGAGGTGTGAACACAAACGACTGATTGTCAGAATTGCTAAACATAGCTCTGGTTGAGGCATTTTCCCCTCATTCCGCCCGAGAACACCCCCGCCCCGCCCGCTAGCGATCTGAACCTCCCGGCCAGTGGGTGAACTGTGCATTTCTCCCACAGCCCGCAGTGGGCTGCATCTAATCTGCCTGCCAGTGTTCCGCAGACCTCCGCTAATGGTCTTGAAAGGGAGAACTTTCAAAGAGGCTTGGTTCCCAGGCCTGCTAATGAGCAGGAGGCCTCTTCACCTTAATGAACCAGGGCTTGTGTGGGATTCTTTGCCCTCCCGTTTTGAAGGGAGGCAGCAGGGGTTCACAAAAGCAGCAAGGGCTTTATGGTGAGAGGAGCACAGAGCTGGGGCACCTCAAGGTGGCCCTCGGGGCGGCGCGGAGTGGGGGCTCACTGGCGGAGGTCGTGCCCGGGCCAGTGAGGCTGTGAGCATCAGGTGAGACCTCCTGGCAGCTTGGCCTGTGGCTGGTGACAGTGACAAGGCTGGGGTGGAGATTTTAGGCCAGGGGCATTGCACAGGGTCGCTCAGCAGCCCTAGCAAGTCCCTTTAAACTGCGTTTTAAAACTGTAATTACTATCATGTTTAGAACGTATCCAATGGATATTATCCCCATGCAAATCCTTGTTCTAATTAACTGAATTGCTGTTCTAAATTTTAGTCATTGGTGCCCAAACTCACAGCAGCTGCCTAAAAGGCTCCCAGATATTTTTCTAAACTCCTCTCTGCCACCCATGCCCACTGCCATGTGACACAATAGAATTGCACAAAAAAGCAACAAACACACACCAAAATGATTGCTTCTATCAGAGTCTTCTTGGGGGTAATCCATGTTTCTTTGTCAGGAACACATTCTGGAAAATGACATCCTGTATTTAAACGTGATTATTTTTCCCAAAATCTATGCATGTCATGTACATTTAAAGCCTCTTTCTATGGTGAAGGCTGCTCTGTGATTCAAAACCCAATTTGGTATTGCAGAGTTAAAGTCCTTTAAAACACATTCACATTAACATGTAAGCTCATACATTCAAAGTTATACATAAGTGACTATAGTTCATTAATGAACGATTCTACATTTTAATTTCCAACCCAGGGTAAAAACTGGCTGAGACATAATAAGAGTATTCCGATTAAATATAAGTTATGTAAATTATAGTTCCAATTACTGGCCGCTTTTACAAGATAAAACTGCCAAAAAGGAAACAAACAAACAAACAAACACATACTTTCAGCGACTGGAACTTGAGAAAAATGTTGGGCTTTTTCCCCCTCCTCCTTTCCACCCAATGAATAGGGAAACATTTGAAATGTACATGTTTACCCTTCCATGACCTGGGTTTGCAATTGTTCTGAGATGCAGCCCAAGCTGACAGCCACCCACGGCTGACCCCTCGTGCCTAATCAAATCTCACGTTCTGTTTCCAGATAGCTGATCAGCTTCCTGGGATTTTGCTGATGACACCGGAGAGCTTTGCCTGAAGATGGAAACACTGGAGTCGGAGCTGACCTGCCCTATTTGTCTGGAGCTCTTCGAGGATCCCCTCCTGCTGCCCTGCGCACACAGCCTCTGCTTCAACTGTGCCCATCGCATCCTGGTATCGCACTGTGCCACCAACGAGCCTGTGGAGTCCATCAGCGCCTTCCAGTGTCCCACGTGCCGGCATGTCATCACGCTCAGTCAGCGAGGTCTAGACGGGCTCAAGCGCAACGTCACCCTGCAGAACATCATCGACAGGTTTCAGAAAGCTTCAGTGAGCGGGCCCAACTCCCCCAGCGAGACCCGCCGGGAGCGGGCCTTCGACACCAACACCATGTCCTCTGCCGAGAAGGTCCTCTGCCAGTTCTGTGACCAGGATCCCGCCCAGGACGCTGTGAAGACCTGTGTCACTTGTGAAGTGTCCTACTGTGACGAGTGCCTGAAAGCCACTCACCCGAACAAGAAGCCTTTTACAGGCCATCGTCTGATTGAGCCAATCCCGGACTCGCACATCCGGGGGCTGATGTGCCTGGAGCATGAGGATGAGAAGGTGAATATGTACTGTGTGACCGATGACCAGTTAATCTGTGCCTTGTGTAAACTGGTTGGGCGGCACCGCGATCATCAGGTGGCAGCTTTGAGTGAGCGCTATGACAAATTGAAGGTTAGTCCCATCTGCCTTAAGCCAACCCCTTTCTGCCAGCAAATGTCATGGAAATAAGAAGTGTATTCACTGCTAGCTACTGGGCAGGTGAAGGTTTTCTTTTCACCTTTGTTATCTGATGAGTTGTAGCATGTTTTTCGCAGCCCGTAAATGTTACACAATAAGGGTATCTTGTAAAAGTTGACTCTGCTTGTAATTTTAGAGTTGTCAAGGTGAGGGTGAGTTCTAAAAATTTGGATCATTTTCAATCTTTGCGGTATTTCTGGATCACTTTTTGGAGAGAGAGAATGAGAGAGAGAGAAAGAGAGGAGAGAGAGAACAGATAAAATCTAGCTGTGGGCATTTGTTTTCTTCACTCATCTGAACAAATTCAGTCTCGTGGTAGCTGCATCTAGTTACTGCGCGAACAAAAGAACAGAAGGAGGAATGTCTGTAGTAAATGTGTGTAGCAAATGTGGGCTTTGAGAGGCCATGCGACCTTTTCTCCCTTGTCTCAGTGATACCAGGCTGATTGAGGGACTACGTACTCTGACAGTCTCAGGTTTCGGGGAAGAATTTCTTCTCGTGCAGCCTTTTTATTCCGTGAAGTTTCAGGCAAGACTGTTTGAACTTCTCTTTTAACATGAAATGATTAGCCTAATTCCAGCTTGGGGGCAATAATTAATATGACTATATGTCAAATTAAAAAAATCACTCTCTACATATGGCTAAAAAGCACCAGGGAAGAAATGAAAAGCCGTCTCCAGATGTCTGCTCAACTTCAGGCGATGGCGGGGCTAATTATTGCCTACTCAGCTGAGAGAGTCTGAGTGAGATATTATGTTCACCAGCTAATTTTAGATCACAAGACACCAATTAAAAGGAAAGGAAGTATAAATTCGAAGCTCTTAAGTAAATATATGCTGAAGTCCTTCCTCTCAGGAAAAACACATACCAAGTTGTTGAGCAAACACACTGAACTGCGTGAGCCAGAAAGTATTGTCACTCAGAGGACAGCATCGCCAGCTCCAGTGGCTCCGGCCACTTTTCCTGAGCCTTGCTGGGTGGATGTGTTTGCATGGGTCACACAGTTTATTTGGTGACAGTGGGATTATCAAAGGCCATCTGGAATTCAGCTTTGCCGTTTTGTGACATGCTGAGGGACTTGGACCTGCCAAAGCAAATCCTGGCTTCCCTCTGTCACTTGGGTGGTGAAAGTATGGCACCTGCACAACTCGCCTTCCTTCCAGTGTCTGGAGAGCAGGATGTGAGCCCATTTTTGAGCCGTGTAAAGGAAGGGTTAAGGAGACACAGACAAGAGGAGAGGGATCTGTTCAGTTCTGTTGTTTTCTAGCCCAGTGCTCAGTGGTCACAGAAAAGTACCGCCAGAGTTAATAATAGCAAGGCCTTGCATGCATGAATTGTGGCTTGAAAGTCAGTTTTGCAAAAATCGATGTGGCTGTCAGTTTTTACAAACCAAGGGGACCTTTTCTAACCTCATGCATTGCTGTTCTTGCTGGAAAGTCTGGGTGTTCGGGATGACTGAGCAGAGAAGTTTGACCTTTGTTTTCCAAATGTAGATGTACCAGACTTTTGTCCTTTATCAAAAAAGTTTATTTGATTAGATTAACACTACCTTTTAATGATTGTTAAAACACCATAATCATAATTATGTTTCATTTTCAACAGCTCCCAGGCTGGGTGTTTAAATTCAGTAATCAAGTTGCTCATTTCTTGTGTATTATCAGGAGAGTTATTAATTATTTACATAACATCTTCACATTTACCAGGAAATATTGTAATGCTCTGGCCCTTTTTATGATGAAAATGCAACCCTTCAGTCATGAGCCCTGTCTAATGAAGCCAGTGGGTGATCAACCTCGGCTCTTTCACAGGGAGATCCTGACAATTAATGATGTAGTAGATTTTATTTTCTAATTACAGCAACATGAATATATATGCAGATCCAATGCCCCAAAACAGATTTTAGCCATTCAACAGTATATGCTTACAAACATCCAAACAAATAACCTACTGGTGTAGTGCTTATTCCGAAATATGCTGCTTGTGGTAGAGTGAAAAGTTATAAAATATTTGAGTGCCTATGAGATTTTACTTACCACAGATTTATGAACATGTGTACTTCCTTATCCTGTGTAAAACCTAATTGCAATGTAAGTGCTGATTTTTGAAAGCGTTAATAATATGCCAAAAGGACCAAAAGCAAGTAAGTGTGTTTTGTTCATTCTTACTTCTATCTTAAAGAGTAAATATGTTCAGCACATTTATTTTTCTGTAATGTTAGGATCTCATATAAATACAGATTTATGATGTCATGGGAAAACAATAAAACACAGAGGAATTTGAGGATGCTTCCACTGACAAAATGATAGATTTATGTTACTTACTCAGATCTGTAAAGGTCAAGGTCTCTTCTGCTTGAAAATATAGTTGTCCTTCAACTAGTGAAAGTCCCATTTTTATGAAGAGAGGAATTCAGCAATGATCACGAGCAATAATTATTTTCTTTAGTAACACTATACTTTCAGGGACATTTTTCAGTAACATCAGGTCTCAGTGGAATATAATTTGTACATTCCAGTCTTTTCCTTAGCATGAAAAAAGAAAAAAAAAGACATAAAAACTTCAACCTATAGAATTCATGCAAAGAAAATCTTCCACATTATCTGAAATAGCACCAAGTTAGTAATTTATGGCTCCAGACGCTCTGAGTGAGAAGCACTCTTGAAATACTGAAGCAAGGAGAAGATCAAACTAGTATTTTCCGAATTCTATTTAAGATAAAGTCTCTCTGCCAAATGTGGGTTTCCTTAGTGGAGTATATCATACTGGGAACCTTTTCTGTACATCATTTAAATTATATTTTAAGAATCCTTTTGGTCCTTCAAATTTGGTTTGAAAATTTGACTCATTAACCATACAACATAGAAGGCAGCAAAATGTATTCCAGAGTTTTCAAGAGATTACAGTGCAGTGATTACTCTTTCTGCTCTGTGTTGGAGCTCTTGTTTCATTTTTTTAGTTACACCTATAAAATACACACATTGAGTGCTTTTAACTTTTCTTTGTCCTTCGTTTTCATCTTAGCCACTTCAAACGAGCTGAAATTGGAGGTCAAAATTGGGATTTTACTATCTCAACTGTAAGGCTGGCTGTGAGAGTTTGTCTGTATAATATGGGTTATAAAAAGGAAGTTTCTAAATATTTGTAAAATATATGAAAACTATATGTTGATTTTGTTAGTTTGGCACAAAAATTATTTATGATCGATGGAATATAAAGGAAATATCTATAAGAATATATTTTAATGGGAAGCTCAGAGCCACTTCCTTTCCCTGTCCTCACCTGTCCCTTCACTGCCCTGTCACCTCTCCCCTTCTTCACCTGCAGAGAGCTCTGTGTTATTGCCTGATTATTATTATAATTGGAATCATTGCTGGTAAGTTCAGAGAATCCTGAAAAATGCACAAATGAGTACACAAGGCACCTTGTAGTCATGGGGCTGTTTAAACAGACGGAATAGTTGGGTGCATTGCCTAACGTTCCAGTGCTCCATTTCACTCACCCATAAAACAGAACTCATAATGGACTGTACTTTGACAGAAACTTGAGAGAGCAAAGGAGTATTTCTTGTAAACCTTTAGCACCGTGCCTGGCTCCGAGGAGGCCTGCAGTGTGTAAGAGCTGTTGCTAGAAACCAGGAGGCACACTGTAGAATGGTTAAATATGTGGACTTTGGCAAAAGACTGGTTGCCAGATATTTTTTTTTTAAATTATGGCTTGCCTTATTTGTGTGTGAGATAAGTTACATGATTACTCAAATGCATTTTGTAGTTTTAAGTCTAAGGCACCTGGCCAAGGGCAAAGGCATGACAACGGATAAACACTTGCTGATGGATGTGTGTAGAACTGATGAGTTAGACAAGTGTTTGGGGATTCAGAGAGGGAATGACTCTGGTTTTGAGTAGAGAATAAACCTGGCTTCAGGGGGTGGGATTTGAGCTGCCTTGACAGATCGAGTGGATTATGCATCAAAGAAGCAGAGTTAGGCATTCCATGAGTGTGAGAGGCCAGCAGGGACCTGTTGGCGGCACTAGGCAAGACAGTTTGGGGACTGTTGACAGTGCTGGCCAGAATGTAGGATGCTGCCTGAGCAGCTCAGGGTGCAAAAGTTGGAAGAGTCACCTCGAGGGAAGATTGTAAGTGCCAAATTACATTGGGGGCGCTTCCCCTCTTGTCTGTAGGGTAACGATGACATAGTTTTCCTCCTGAGAGAGGAGGTAATACAATGTGTGTTTTCTGGAAGAAAAGTCAAATGAAGATATAGAATGGGTAGGGTTATGGTGTTCACAGAAGAAATAAAAGGAGAAAGAGACATTCATATTCCTTGAGATTTTGTGATCTCTTATTTTAGTTGGTCAATTAATTAATTTTTGTGACACTGGGGATTAAAACCAGGGCCTGTGCACATGTTTTTATTTTGAGACAGGATCTCACTAAATTGCCCAGAGTTAATCTCACTAAATTGCATCAAATTTGGGATCCTCTTGCCTCTGCCTCTTGAGTAGCTTGGAATTCAAACATGTCCCAACATATCCAGCTGTGATCTCTGTTTAAATAGGCAAATAGATATAGTGTCACTGGGCAAAAAACACCACTCTGTCAAGTCAACAGAAATGTATAAAATATGACACCCAAAGTTTCGCCTCTGGAGACTGAGAAGGGCTAGGTGGAGGTCACTGCTCTTGGCTATTGGCTTCAGGCACAAATGGCATTTTTCCTGTGTTCCTAGAACAGCTAGACACCGTGATGACAACATGTGTCTATTTCTTCTGGCTTTTGAGTTTCAGTAACATGGGTGCCATTGCAGCCTTGTGGAGTCACTACAGACAGAAACGAGCTAGAGCCAGGAGCAGCATGGAAATGCTGTTCTTCCATCTGCAGCAAGAGTGGTAAGCAGAGTTGCCCCAAGTCACCTAGACAAACTGGCTCTGAACCAGGATGAGAACACAGTTCCCTGCTGCTGCTCTGTCCTACATTTCTTCCAGTATTGTGTACTGAAGTGAACAGTACCCTTGCCTTGCACTGTGCTGTCATGTCTAAAATTTCTTTGGAGATCTTCAGGATTAAGTGTTGTGTTTATTGAGCACACACCTGCCATAGCTGCAGGGTGCTGTCATGGGAGTAAGGGGCTGCCTTCATACATGTTAAATCCCAGCTCTTTTGGAGGCTTGGAAGCCTTGGCAGGACGCTCCTGAGTTCAAGCTCAGCCTGGGACAACTTAAAGACTCAGTAAAAACCCTCTTTCAAAAATAGAAAAAGATTGGTGGCTGGGGATATAGCTCAAGTGGTATGGCGCCAACCTTGGACGCACAAGGGCCCGAGTTCAATCCCTGGTACAGAAAAAAAAAAAAAAAAGCCCTGGGTTCAAACTCCAGCATCATCAAAACAAAGTTACTTTGATGATATTTTCTACAGCTGAGTTAGCAGAGACCCAATTATGTTGAAGGCCAGAATTCACACCCAGTGCTAGGTTCATGTGGTTGAACCTAGATGGTGTCAGGGACCCCACAGGTCAAAGGATGGTTAGGGTAGTAATCGTAATTTAATAATTAGCCATAAACTTTCCTGAGGTCTTGAAGAAATAATTTTATTTAAATATAAAAGGAGTAAACCTACCAGGAGTATCTGTTCACTCATGGCACTTGAATTTATACTGAAAATTTTTGAAATGAAACTACTCATCTGGGCCAGTTACAAATTTAATCCTGGTATGATTTACTGACATTATACTAACTAGATCATTGTTTTAGACTGTAATAATCAAAATTCTCTTTCATTTTATGTCACTGACAGATCACAAGTTATTCTTAGAAAGTCTGGTTAATTTTTTCATACCAACTCGAAGTAATTGAGTGAATTGAATAGGCTAAGAAACTGAGTGTAGTTAAAGATGTGACCTAGTTTCTGTATGTGACATGACCATTCTGGGAACATGTGATATACCTGTATTCCTCAAATCCACTTAAAATATATTTCCTTTGTGTTCTGGACTTTGGAGCAGGACATTCAAGACCTTTGCACCTATGTGAGATGTAGTTCTTTAAACTAGCAGAGGGCAATGAGTTTTGTATTTCTTATCAAAAAGGAAAATCTTTGTAAAGTGCCCAGCAGAGCAATTGGCACATAGTAAGCATCAGATGAACGTGAGGTATTATATTATCAGCACTTTCACTGTTACAGCAAAGAGTTCATTGGTGTAATCCAATCATGGATTTCTTGACACTATCATAAATTACTCACTGGTTACAGGGTTGATTTGTGTTTCTGGCTGACATGGGAAACTTTGAACAACCCTTCAGGGAATGACATGGTGTTAATATCTGGAAATTGCCTAATTCCAAAAGCTGAGTGGAAACTTTGATTTGTTCTTCATTCTAAACTAAGCTAAGTAGTAAAATGGACTTTTCAGAAGCAGTGAGTGGTGGGCGGAAAGAAATGGCTTTAAAAATACACACCGTTTTGAAGACCATGGAAACAATCTGGCCTTTCATGCTCCTGACGGAATCACCTACAGTTGTTTCTTAAGGAGGAGAGCCAGGTGTTTGGGGATATGCCATGGCTGTCACATTCGGCACATCGAGACAGAAGAGGAAAAACTAGGCAACATGACATGTAGGTAATTTGAAGTGGTCCTGAGCTCAGGCAGTCGGAACGTGAATGAAGGAGGAAGAAAGCTGGCCCTGGGCAGTGTTTCCAGCTGCCGCCCCGAGTGGAAAGGGACACTGTGCTGGGGAGAAAGATTGGCCTCAAATGCAGGGCCTTGCGGGAAGAGGGCCTCCAGCTCCACCCTCACTACGGACCTCGGAGTGGCCCTGGTGCTTTTGTTCTCTGTGCTGTCTTCTGCACCAGTTGTGTAGAATGTACAGAGAGTCAGCGTCCTTGTCTGTTTCCCCCTTTCTATCTCCTTTACTATTTATTTGGGGGAGGGTCAGGAAAATACTATTTTTTAATATACATCGAGCTAGAATAGAAAAGCTCTTATCCCTTTGGTGCTTTTATAATTGTTATTTTCCCTGTTTTATCAAGTTATTTATTTCTTTTTTTTTTAACAAAAGCAAAGAAACCTTTTCTATTTACCCAAGGAATGTTTTTTTGTGTAGCTACCATAAGATAAGCATTGGGTAAACTCTGAGGATGTAGAAATGAATAACAAAGTTAAGTCACTGCTTCCGTGATCAGGAGCTAATGATAACATGGAGTCAGAGCACATGAAAGGCTGTGAAGAGAGTTCCACGAAGCTCCACTGGTGAGATAATTTTTAATGTGGATAATTATCAAAGGTCCCTGACTTTCCTGTTGGTATTTGGAAACTGTCTAACTCCAGAAGCTTGAGGGAAAACACTTTTCAGTGAAAGCAGCATTAGGAGAAGACACACAGGGACATTCACAGTGCTCATTCCTTTGGAGTTGCAGGTGAGGGCAGAGAGGGGGCTCTGATCCATGCTCGAATCCGGGCCAGTGCTTTCTCACCCGTGGTCTGCTGTGCACGAGGGGGCTGTTAGCTCTTCTCCCACGCCGTCCCCTGGGCTCCCCATGTCTTTCCTGAACAGGATGCCTCGGTCCGGTAAATATCCAGCTCAGAAGCAGCTGATGTGATTTCCACTCAGAAAGACTTATCCGTAGGAAGGCTAGGAAGACAGAGGTGAGAGGCCAGCGCAGGGAAGTGCTATGGTGGTTACCGAGCCGGCTGGTAGGCTTGCTTTGTCCGGTGTCGGGGTTACCAGTCGGAGGGGTTAGGATGAGCACCCCGAGCTGTGAGCGAGTGTTTACCTCCCTCTCCTCTGACCCTTGTTGTGGCTGTCTGGACCTCTGCCACTTTCAGTGGATGTGGTCAAAGCTGAGAAGAGCAAAGTGGAAGACTTTCAGAATCACGGAGAGTGTGGCCTGTTGCTTATGGGAGATCTAGGAGACCTGGGAAACCCACCCAAAGAACTTCAAGGGAGATGTTATTCTTCCCTCTGAATTGCCAAATGGAGCTGTACCAAGCTCCCAAAACAAAGGCTTCCGCTATTTAATTTTCAGTGTTTAACTCATTCAGGGAAGCAGCTGTAGTTGTTCTTTTCTTCTAAAAATTTGTCTACAAACATAGTAGGCAAAATATGGGGTGTCCCCATCCCTCCAGAGAAAAGTCTTACAGGCCAGGGCTGGATGGTAGCGGACAGAGGCAGAGATATTTTTCACATTGCTGCTATAAGTTGTTTTGAGATGTAGCCAGGGTGTTTGTTGACTCAACACCAGGACCCCACAATTACCAAGCATTTATAATAATAGCTAGTATTTGCAAATCTCCAGATTGACAGTTTGCAAGCACTTTCAAGTATTGCTTGATCCTTGGAACTACCATGTATCTTCTGCAAAATATAGGCACTGTAATAACTGCTTATTAGTGGTCTTGGGAGGATTAAATGAGATAATATAGGTCCAAGTGGCTAGCCGAGCATGTAGAGGGCAGGAACATCTCAGTATATAGGAATCATCTTAATGATACAAAACATGAGACCATGGGAAATTAAATCGCACATTTAAAGGGACTGGAGTGTAGCTCAGTGACAGAGCACTTGCTTAGCATTGAGAGCCTCTGGGTTCCATTCCCAGAACTGCAAAACAACGACAAACATGCATAGCTATAATCAGGGCTCAGATTCAGGGGTAGTTCCATCTTGTCCCCAATTAATCAATACCTACAATTAAAGCTGAGAGAACTATGACCCAAACATGGTACTTTTAAACAATCTGAAGAAGGAAAGAGAGAGACAAAGTATTTTTACCTCCACTTTCAACCCTTGAATTCCTTGGACCGTGCCGTTTCCTTTAAAGTGGTGACTTTGGGCCTGGGATGTAGCTCAGTGGTAGAGCACTTGCTTAGCATTCCTGAAGCCCAGGTTTCATTCCTAGTATCTCCAAATAAATAATAAACGCATAAGTAGTGGTGTCTATGATCGAAGAGGATCTATTTTCCGTACTGATATAAATAGAGAAGTACAAATACAAGGATGGAATGTGTAAATCCATGTGACATCATTTTTAGTTATTTACAATAATGTGGAATTATTCAGTACCCAGCATTGCTCTACACATAAGCAGTGCATGAATGAATGAGCCTGGTGATGCCTAGGTTTTTCATCACTTGCAAGATGACTATTTTTCCTGGTTAAAAATATAAACGTAGAGTCTTTGTGTTTGAGTTTGACATTTCTAATCTCTTCAGAGACCTCAATGAGTTTTTATTAATATTCACTTATTCATGTCAAAGCATAGATACAAATAAGAAGCATTACCACATAATTAATAACAAAACTTTTTGGTCTGTTACCCATTCCATTTCCTAGGATTGGTAACCAGTCAGAATTATAGGTTGAGATTCATTTCTTAGGGAAGTGTCTTGCAAACATAGATGTGTGTAGGAATGACTTGGGGTCTTGTTACAAAGCAAATTCTGACGCAGTAGGTATGAGTGTTGTTCAGAGTCTGATTTCAACTTGTGTCCTGGCCTTGACACTGTAGAGGTCTGTGATCTTAAAGGGAAAAACAAACAACTTCTCTAAGCCCCTTTCCCACACCAGTAAAAGAGTTACTAATTCAAAATTAAATGCTATAATGCTTAAACCATGGGAAACCTGGGATAAAACATAGTGATTCCTTTTCTCACTTCTATTGCTCTTTCTTGAAGGCTTCTATCTTCCCTCTTATATTGCAAGTTTTAGTTTTTTCTGTGGTTATAAAGACAAAATATGTTCTTATAAAGAGACAGTGTAGGGCCGGAGGGTTAGCTCAGTAGTTCTGGTGCCTGCCTCACAAGCGCAAGGTCCTGAGTTCAATCCTGGGAAACCATATACAATGCTGGGCATGGAAACTCACGCCCACCAGCCATCAATACCACATACCACAGTGCCGTGTGTGGTGGCTCACGCCTGTAATCCCAGCACTCGGAAGACAGAGACAGAAGGATTGCTGAGTTCAAGGCTTGCTTGGGCTACATAGTGAGCTCAGAACCAGCTTGAATTACAAAACGAGACCCTGTCTCAAAAAAAAAAAAAAAAAGAGAGAGAGAGACAGTGTAGTTTACAGCATTAAAATAAAAAATCCCCCTCCTCAAAATCCGTCCAGCCTTTTTTCAACCAACTCTTGCTTTTTCTTAAATGGTCAACTCGAAGCCCATGGTAGGCTGCTATAGTTTAGCTTCTTCATAAAATTCACTTATCTCCTACCCTCCTTGTTCTGTTTAGTACCCTTTCATAAATTACATACATTGCATGCTATTTTATAAACATTCTTTAGACTGAAGTCTTCCCTTTCTAGTTTTCAATTCCCCAAGCCCAGTGATTATAGCTTACAGTTATTTCATATCTGAGTACTCATTTTTCAATAACTAGAATAGTTTTTTTTTTTTTTTGAGACAGGGTCTCGCTTTGTAGTTCAGGCTGGCCCTGAGCTCACTATTTAGCCCAGGCAAGCCTCGAGCTCAGCAATCCTCCATGCCTCTCTGCCTCCGTGTGCTGCAATTACAGACATAAACCATCACGCCCAGCACTGTGGTATGTGCTACTGATTGCTGGTGGGCATGAGTCACCACGCCCAGAATTATATGTGGTTACTGGGGATCCAACTCAGGACCTTGTGCTTGCGAGGCAGGCACTGGAACCACTGAGCTAAATCTCGGGCCCTAGAATAGTTTTTAAAGTTACAAGGTATTTTATCAGCAGTGAATAATTGCTGAAACCAATGGAAAGGCCTGTAATTAACAGTCTCACCAGGTTATATAGTCTTGATCATGTAGCTAGAATTTTCCCATCAAATGTGAAGGAAAATCATAACCTATCAGTCATTCTCTTGAATTTCAAATACATCAGCAAGCAAAACACTGCTTTTCAGGCCTCAGCATTCCTTTTTTTTTTTTTTTTTCATCTTTTTCATTTTTAAGTTGGTACATTTTTTTTTTTTTTTGAGACAGGGCTTCACTTTGTAGTTCAGGCTAGCTCTGAGCTCACTATGTAGCCCAGGCAAGCCTGGAACTCAGCAGTCCTCCTGTCTCTGCCTCCTGAGGGCTGGGATTACAGGTGTGAGCCACCATGCCCAGCAAGTTGGTACATTTTATATATACACTATGATCACATTCAACATTGAGACTTTGTTCCTGTACATGACACATCTTGATTCTCATTGTTTTCCCCCTTCCCTTGTCCTCCCTACAACTCAGCATTCCTTTCTGAATCAACAAATACTCTCCCAATGACTTCTTTCAAGGGAGTTTTATGGAGACACCATTTGATTTTTTTTCTCACACAATGTTATTTTTTAATTTGAAGCTTTATTGGTAAATTGTACATACACTTCATGATCATACACAATATTGAGAATTTGTACCAGTATATGACACAACTTAATTCTCATTTTTTCCCACTTCCCTACCTACCACACAGCCCTCTACCCCCTAAATACATAAACTTTGTTTTCTTTTTTATTACCATCACAATTTTTCTTTACCCCTCATTACTCACACCTCTACCACATTTCCCTTTGGATATTTTCTATTTCATAATATCCATCTTACATTCTAGAACTCATTAAGATCTTCAGTTTCTCATACCATAGAACAGATATGATATTTACACATCTATGACCTATTTATTTCACTTATGAGTATGTCCTAAAGGTACGTCCATTTGAGTATTAATGACTCAAACTTATCATTCTTTAAGGCAGAGTAATACTCCATTGTATAGAAAAACTGCATCTTCTTTGTCCAGTCTCCAGTTGATAGACATTTGGGTTGTTTCCAAAACTTAGGTATCACAAACTGAGCTGCTATGAACATGGGTTCATATATGTCACTGTGATATGAATCTTTTAATTCTTTTGCCATGTACTAAACTAAAATTAAAGTAGATTAGAGACCTAAATATTAAAACAGAAACACTAAACCTTCTGCAAAACAGGTTAGGTAGAACTCTAGGAGACAATGGGTTAGGGAAAGACTTTATGAACAAAACCTGTATAGCATGAGAACTAGTAGAAGAAATCAACAAATGGTATCTCATCCTATTAACAAGCTTCTGCACAGCAAAAGAAACCACTGGCAGAGCAAAATGACAACCCACAAATTGAGAAAAAAATTTTACCAGTGTTTTTCAGACAAAGGGCTACTATTTAGAATATACAAAGAGGTTAAAAGAACCAGCCCCCCCCCCCCCCAGTTTAAAGACCCAATTCAAAATTGGGCATCTTAAATGAACAGGCACTTCTCAGAGGCAGAGGTAAAAGCAGCCAAGAAGCATATGAAGAAATGTTCAACATCACTGGTCATTCGAGAGATGCAGATAAAAATAACACTGAAATTCCATCTCACTCCACAAAGAATGGCTGCTATTGCAAAATTAGCCAGCAACAAATGCTGGCAAGGCTGAGGAGAGAAAGGAACCCTTCTGCACTGTTGGTGGGAATGTAGACTGGTACAACCACTGTGGAGATAAGTGTGGAGATTCCTCAGAAAACTAGTATTAGGTGCCCCATTTGACCCTGGTATTCTCCTGCTAGGTATGGACACCATTTGATTTTTAAAAACTGTAGTTCAGGCACCAGTGGTGAAATTGTGTGTGTGTGTGTGTGTGTGTGTGTGTGTGTGTGTGCATGTGTGTGCATGCTTGCATGCATGTGTGTGTTTTGTTGTGTCCCCAGAATAAAATTAATTTTAAATTATCTTAATTGTACCTGTAGAAGGTTGGTGAGAAATCTTTCTGACCATTAGGTAAACTTAGAGATAACACTTTTTCTACTGACATCCAGTAAATTGAGGCCAGGGATGCTGCTAAATATTTCAAAGCTGCAGGTCAGCTCCTCAAAAGAGAATCATCCAGCCTCTAAAGTGAATGGAACAGAGCTAAGATTGTCCAAGTAGTAACAAGTCATCTTTTGCCAAAAGCACAAAGGAAATGCTCAGTTTCAACCTCAGGGGCATTTACTTGTTTGTGTGACTTCCAAACCCAAATCTGTGTTGGGAGGTAGAGCCCAGACTTTGCAGAGACACTCCCCCATGGCAATCTGCAGACACCCTGCAGGGCAAGGTGGCAGCCTGGAAGCCACCCAAATCTCTGCACACAATAGCCTTCTTACCCCATGCCCTCAGTTTGTCTCTGAGCAGGCTGGGCCTGCACATGCCACCCTTCAGGCTGTTTCAACAGTATTTAAACCGCCCTAGGCTTATGAAACATTCTTTAATCCCTTCCCAAAACATGATTTAGGTGCCTTTGATATTATCTGTTATCCCTCAGATTTCCTAGTGTTTGGCGGCTCCCTCTCTGGACTACTTTCCAGGTGTAGCTGTCTGAGTGAGAGACAGGAGAGCCTGGGGCTTTTCTCCAAGTGTGGAGCTGTGGAGAATGGACTGGAAGCTACACTTGTCACCCGGATGGCTTATATTTGATGCATAATAGCTTTAATTGTGATGTATTAAAAGTGAATTATTTCCATACATCAAAAGTTAACTTATTAAATCTGTTAGTCTAATTTAAGTCTGTCTCTAAAGGAACCATTTTTATGTATATAGCACTACATCTTTATCCTTGTAAATCCATCAATTTGAAGCCCCTTAAGTCAGAGACTTGGAAGAGTATAAATCAAATGTCAGTCTTCTGTGCCAAGCCTGAATTTATTTAGGCATAATTTCCAAGTGTTTGTTCCTGTTGGCAGATACTACTTATTTCACAGTGAGTTCATGTGGTGAAAGCACTGAGCTCACAGGACCTTGGCAATTGTCTGGTCCCCAGATTTTTCAATGTGGCTGCACACGGTGACCTTGAGCTGGAGCCCAGCCCAACAGAACCAGGACCTCTGTGGTGTGGCTCAGGCATGGGGATATCCTCCAAATGATTTTGATTTGTGAACTTGGTAGAAAAACTTCAGCCTTCTCCAGCATTTCAGTTAAAATTAGGAAAACTGAGGCCTGACTATTTCAAAAAGGCAGGACTCAGCAAACATTGTAAAGGGCCAACTACTAACTCTTTTGGCTTTGCAGGCCATATGGTTTCTGTCGCAACTACTCAACTCTGCAGTGTGAAAGTAGCCATAGACAGTGCAGAAACAAATGAGCATGGCTGTATTCCAGCAACACTTTGTAGAAACAGGTGGCTGGCTGGATTGATCCCATCAGCCATAGGTTGCCATCCCCTGGCTTAAGTCTTACAGTTGGTTAGCAGAAATTTGTATGGTAGATCACAGACATGCCAACCTTTAACAAATGCTCTTTCACTCCCTGAGTCTTCCTGTTGGAAGCAGGCTCTATACCACACCCAGAATTTTTGAGAGTTACCAAAATGCCTTTGTATATACCAAGGCAATTATCTTAGTGTGCAAGTTGAAATTGAGGGCAAAGAAATGCTCATTTGTGGTGCACTTATGAAAGGTTTGTGCTTTGAATGCAGCATCTATGTTACAATAGAGTAATAGTATTATTATTATTATTATTACTAATAGAGTAATCATATTATTGCAATAATATTCCTGTCCAAGAATTTTTTTTCAGTCAGAATGTTAGAAAATGAACTATTACACTCAATTCACTAAAGCAAGAAGACAGAAACAAAACAAAAATAGCAACAAAGAAATAATTCTTTAAGAGAAGTGGAGTTCTGATTTTCTTTTCACAGTAAAAATGCCATTTTAAACATCTTAATTCCTGGTTATCTTGCTGATAATCCATGGAGGGTGTCTTATTTTGATTTCTTCTGAATAAATCTGAGCAAAGTTGAGTATTACACCTAACAACTAAAGACGCTTTCTGGGGTTTCTCATGAGTGAACATAGATTGAAGCTGAAATGATGGGAATAAACTATTACAATTGGTTCGGAGAGTTTGGCTGCTATGATAATTTTTCTCTCTGCCAAAAATTCACTCATAAAAATAAATTTTCTCAAAAGCTAAAATGCCATTTAATCTAGTCTTTTTTTTCTTGGAGGTTGATTTTAACTCTATTCAGTAGTTACCTTCATATCAATGGTCTTCAGAGAAAGTCATTCTAACTTCCAGTTTGTATCTGTATAATACATTTGATAAAAATGCTTCCTGTCCTAGAAAAAAACTACCAAATTTGAAATTTACCTGTAATCTCAACATTCCCAGAGACTGAGGCAGGAGGGTCACAAGTTTGAGCACAGGGTGGGCAGTTTAGCAAGACTCTTTCTCAAAATTAAAAAAAAAATCAATAAAAGGGACTGGTAATGTAGCTCAATGTAAAGGCCCTGGGTCCATCCCCAGTACCGAAAATTATAAAATGGGGTTTTGTCCATGATTTTTGAATGAAGAAATGGTAGAGACTGGTGGGACACAGTTTGCTCCCCCCAAATGGACATGCCTCCCCACTGCATCATCACTGAAATGAGTTTATTGTAGGAGGCATTATGATGAAGGATATCCTCCAGGACATCAGAGTGGAGTACTGTAGGTGATAACATCATAGACCCGGACTTTACAGGGAGACGTCCCTGAAAACAACAGTATATTTATGGTTGATTGCAATGAACAAATTCTCTGTGAAACTTTCTGCAGTAATCCTCCTGGTATTATTAAGTTTTTCTTTATCGTGTTTGGTTAGAGGTCATTTGCTGCCTCACCAGCCTAAATTTTTATTTTCACTCTGCCTCACATAAATGAGTTTAAGAAAGCTTCAAATATCTTTAAATCTGAGTTCTTCCAATCATCAAATGAATCCAATAACATCTGCTTCTCATGGTTTAAGTGAGGAATACATGAGACTGTGCTTGTAAAGCATTTAATAAAATGCCTGATACTCCAGAACATTTTAATAAATAATAAGTTATTATCTTCAGTGTTATTGTTATTTCTCTGCCTTTTGACATATACTAGTGTTGGCTGCAAGCTATCTCTTCACCAAGAGAGTTTATAAGATCAGGAGAAGCACTAGAAATGTGACTCAGTTGTAGAGTGGCTTGCTTTGTGTGCATGAGAACTTTGGCTCAATTCCCTAGCCCTGAAAAATAAATAAAATAAGGTCAGCTGAAATGTAAGAAGGAAGGACACACTGGAAGACAACTTTGCACACGAGGATAGTAATATCTAGGTTTCTTCTTTCCATTCCAGTAAAGCTCCATTGCTGCTTCCATCTTTGATTCCTTAGTTTGAGGAAGAGGCATTTTTCCTCTCCCTTGACAACTATATAGCCCCAAGGGATCAATGAAATAATGTTCCAGGGGACTGTTTTAAAAGAGGAGTGATATCAGTGAATACCAAACATTCTCTTGTTGAGGGAGTTAGGTGACAACTGCTGAAGGCTGAACTGATCTTTATCTCAGGAAGTTTTGAACTCAAGGTAAAGAGACATTAACCATAGAAGATGTGGAAAACATATTGGTTTGACAGTATCATTGAGAAAACAACCATAAAGAAAATATAAAAGATACAAACTTGTTGGGCCGGAGATTTAGCTCAGTGGTTCCAGTGCCTGCTTTGCAAGTGCAAAGTCCTGAGTTCTATCCCGGTAACCACATACAATGCTGGGCGTGGTGACTCATGCCCACCAGCCATCAATACTACATACCACAGTGCTGGGCCTGGTGGCTCATGATGTCATCCCAGCACTCGGGAGGCAGAGACAGGAGGATTGCTGAGTTCCATGCTTACTGCTTACCGGGGCTACATAGTGAACTCTGGGCCAGCCTGAACTACAAAGCGAGACCCTGTCTCAAAAA
>PVIC010019885.1:0-30096 GCA_004025085.1 Thryonomys swinderianus | reverse complement strand
CAGAAACATATATTTTAAAAAGTGCTGGTGGCTAGACACCTTGGCAGGATAGTCCTTATATTTCAAGAACGGCCTTGAAAGTAATATCATACTCTGTTCTCCCAAATATGTGGAAATCAGCCATACAGGAAAAGGGTGGAACTCATCCCCAGACACCCTACAGGTACCATATTATGAAATTCAGAACTGTAGACTGTATTGACTTCTGAATATGACAACTGGAAATGATAAAGTAAAAGCCCTGCATTCCTTGAGTTTGTTAAGAGTATAAATGGTGGGCCGGAGGGTTAGCTCAGTGGTTCCAGCGCCTGCCTCACAAGCGCAAGGTCCTGAGTTCGATCCCCAGTAACCACATACAGTGCTGGGCATGGAGACTCACACCCACCAGCCATCAATACCACATACCACAGTGCCGGGTGTGGTGGCTCATGCCTGTCATCCCAGCACTTGGGAGACAGAGACAGGAGGATTGCTGAGTTCGAGGCTTGCCTGGACTACATAGTGAGCTCAGAGCCAGCCTGAACTACAAACGAGACCCTGTCTCAAAAGGAAAAAAAAAAAAAAAAAGAGTATAAATGGTGGGCTGGAGGATTAGCTCAGTGGTTCCAGCACCTGCCTCGCAAGCACAAGGCCCTGAGTTCGATCCCCAGTAACCACATACAATGCTGGGCATAGAGACACACGCCCACCAGCCATCAATGCCACATACCACAGTGCCGGGTATGGTGACTCACGCCTGTAATCCCAGCACTCGGGAGGCAGAGACGAGGATTGTTGAGTTCGCGGCAGCTTGCCTGGGCTACATAGTGAGCTCGGGGCCAGCCTGAACTATAAAGCGAGACCTTAA
This sequence comes from Thryonomys swinderianus, assembly GCA_004025085.1. Classification (NCBI taxonomy): domain Eukaryota; kingdom Metazoa; phylum Chordata; class Mammalia; order Rodentia; family Thryonomyidae; genus Thryonomys; species Thryonomys swinderianus. The sequence goes on along the minus strand of PVIC010019885.1, from coordinate 29,249 downwards.
TTGGGCTGGGGATTTAGCTCAAGTGGTACCACGCCAACCTTGGATGCATAAGGGCCTGAATTAGATCCCTAGTACTGCAAAAAAAAAAAAAAAGAAAGAAATATAAAGATAAAACTTAATCAAAATGTGTTAATGTTCATTAAATATTTATTAAATACTAAACCAAAGCTGTATGTAGCCTCTAAATAGCCCAGACTATGACCTAGAAGCAGGATCCTGGGACCTGGAGGTCCTTGCTCCTAACAGACACCTCCGAATCTCTAGAATGCTTGCTGAGAATTATGTAAGCTTGACTGCTCATTAATCAAAAATTCTAGCATGGAGTTGTGTAAAAATCTCTGTGCTGGGCCGGAGATTTAGCTCAGTGGTTCCGGCGCCTGCCTCATAAGCTCAAGGGCCTAAGTTCAATCCCCAGTAACCACATACAATGCTGAGTGCGGAGACTCACACCCACCAGCAATCAATACCACACACCACAGTGCCAGGCGTGGTGGCTCACGCCTGTAATCCCAGCACTTGAGAGGCAGAGGCAGGAGGACTTCTGAGTTCAAGGCTTGCTTGGGCTACATAGTGAGCTCAGGGCCATACTGGACTACAAAGTGAGACCGTCTCAAAAAAAAATAAAATAAAAATAAAAATAAATCTCTGTGCTACCCAATAGGTGCCTCAAACTACCTGTGACTACTGTGCACTTAAAGGAGCTAGTATGACAAAAGAAATGAATTTTTATCTCATTAACATAATATAAATAGCTATACCTAATCAGCTGCTGCAGCATTAGAGAATGCTTTTTGACAACAAGGCTGTCTTTTAATCGCCACCCTGTACTATGGCTACTTGAATATTTTTTTCCTTTGTTTTCTTAGTTCTTTTCCTGCTAGATCAAAAGTCTTGAGTATGGACGCTGGCAGGAGAAAGTGTGAAAGCCCAAATAATGAGGTAAGTGCATCATACTTTTGCTTCTCTTACTGTGACTGGCTTTCAAAGGAGTTTCCAAAAATTTAAGTTACCAAACACACACCCAATTTTCCCACGTGCATTTCCCAGGAATTGCCTATTATTCCAAAGCATCTTACCCCTAAAACAATAAACAAGATATTAAGAAACATTCAGCATCCCCCTCTTAGAACCATGATGAGTGACAGATTCTCGAAAAACTCACTGAAGACCTAAGAGAGCTCAGCCTAAGACAGTTCAGGACAGAAGCAAGGAGGGGCTGGTATATGGTACCCACTCGCCCCTCTGCAGTTGTGTCCACTTTCCTGTTGGTGCCAGTTCAGAGACAGACAGTCACAACCCAGAACCTGGGGCACCTATTTGTCACCAGCCCACTGGAGGTGGCCTGGGAGTTGCAGCATGGGAAATATTATTCAAAATTTTGATTAATGTTAAAAGATTTAAATATATTTCATGAAGGACACACTGCTAATATCTGTCATCATAATCTATCATTCTGGCCAGTTTTTAGAACAACCCTGGAAGTGTCCTCTCCTGTGAATGTCTTTAGTTGTGCTGTTGGTTGCAGAGATGCCCTGTGTCAATTCTAAATGTCAATTCTAAATGACCTTTCATGGTCATTTTGATCTGGAAGAAGAGCCAGAAGACATTCAGTGCCAGATATGATGAATGAAGTGGATTAGGATACATAATAATGTTTGTTTTGTTTTGTTTTATTTTTTTCAGACAGGGTCTTGCTTTGTAGTTCAGGCTGTTCCTGAGCTCACTATGTGGCCCAGGCAAGCCTGGAACTCAGCAATCCTCCTGCCTCTGCCTCTGCCTCCCGAGTGCTGGGATTACAGGTGTGAGTCACCATGACCAGCACTGTGGAATGTGGTACTGATTGCTGGTGGGCATGAGTCACCACACCCAGTATTGTTACACGTGGTTACTAGGGATCAAACTCAGGGCAGTGCGCTCGAGAAGCAGGCGCTCGAACCACTGAACTAAATCTCTGGCCTCACAATAATGTTTTTACAAGCTCACTTTTCCATTGGGTGACACTCAACAAGACCATTCACTGTAATTGGTAAAGACATGAAAGAGGACTCCCAGAACTGCTGCAGAAAGAAGCAAAAATGATGGAACAAAAGTGTTCAAATTAAAGGGAGAAACTAAGAGGAACTGATGTTAATGTGGCCTTTGCTGTAATACTTCTAAAAAATTTAAGTATTCGCTATATTTTTCTTTTTTTAATTATTTTTAATTTCTGAGACAGGTTCTCACTATGTAGCTCAGGCTCCCCTCAGACTCATGGCAATCCTCCTGCCTCATTCTTCCCAAGTGCTAGGATTACAGGTGTGTACCACTTGTCTGGCTTCACAGTGTTTTTCAGTCACATTTTATAAACATCAATTGCTTCTTTATGATACAACTTTACATTTGTTCATATTTAATATCACACAGTCCAAAATCACACAAAAATGTCGGAAGAAGGCAGCATTTCCCAATGCAGAGCACCAGGCCTGTCATCTTATGCCAGTAATCACACAGGTTTAAAAGACAAACTTTTGAAGTTGGCATGGTAGGGTACATGTGTAATCCTAACACTCTGGAAGGCTAAAGCACAGAAGTCAGGAGTCTAAGCCCAGTGGGAGCGAGTTAGCAACTTAGACTCTTTCCAAAAAAGAAATAAATTTTGCTGCCTATTTTTGTAATTTATATTGACCATAAATTTTATGCAGTCAAAATAAGCAGTTTTAATAGTATCAAAAGAAATCCTCTTCTCTTCCTCTAAAGAACAAACAAATCATTGACCACTGTCCTGATATCCAGGTGGTTAAGTTCTGTATGAATGTGTCTGTGTTAACTGTCGATGCCATTGCCCTAAATAATTTGTTATCACCCCTAAACTTGTATGCTCCACTTAGCAACCAAGGCTCCTAAATAACTGTCCCCAGCTTTCTGGAATCAAGCCACGTAGCCCATGATGGTTTGAGTGCTCTCTTTTTCTCTTTGGTGAGACAAAATCTCCAACACTCACAAGTAAAGGAGGAAAGGCCTATTTTGGCTCATAGTATATAGAGGTTTCAGTCCATACTCAGCTTGCTTCAAGGCAGAGCAGTGGAAGAGGGGCATAACAGAAAAGAAACAGTCCATGGCAGGAAAAGCAGAAGCCAGAAAATAGAAGACCTCCCTTCCCCTTTTTATTCTGTCCAGGTTACAAGTCTATTTGTTGATATCACCTATACCCACGATGGGCATTCCCATTATCCACACCCAGAACTATATTAAACTAATCAATAGACTAATCCAATTACCACACACCTCTAATCCAGCATCACTCAAATAAATACACTACCTCCCCAAACCCACACCTATGAGCCCATGAGGCTTTGGAGGGAAATCTAAATATAAGCCATAATAATGAGCTACTGATGTTTAATTAAGTTCACAGAGAGGCTACCTCAGAAATTTACTCTCTGGCATTCCACATAACCTGTAAAACTGAATTTGTAATCTAGAAAGTTTCCAATTCTAATTCTGCAAGCTTCATTTCTATAACTCAAAAATCTGATAATTTCCCTCCTTGTTGCGCTCACAAGGAAGTTAAAACCACAGATAAATGAGAAAATATTTTAAATGAGAAATGTCACTTAAAGCCAGAAATCTTCATTTTTACATTGTTACAGTTTTCAAGATGTCTTAGGAGATTCTCTCTTAGGAGATGTTTGTGCAGTCCACACGGCCTATAATGTTCTCCACACTGGAAGGGAGACAGTATGGTTTACAGAATCATGAATGGGAGAAGCCAAAGGACCCAATGCTCAGGCCCAGTCTATTTACACATGCTAAATCTTTCCTGCCTCAGGTTATTCATATTAGTATGTAAAATATTAATATGTAAACTGCTAACCTGCCATATTAGTATGTAAATGGTTATAAAAATAACAATGGTGATAAGGCTTCCATCTTTAAAATTTATATGCACTTACCCATATAAAAAGAAATTTTTTTTGGTTTTTTTTTGTTTTTTTCTTTGTTTTTGAGACAGGGTCTCGCTTTGTAGTTCGGGCTGACTCTTAACTCACTGTGTAGCCTAGGCAAGCTTTGAACTCAGCAATCTTCCTGTCTCTGCCTCCCGAGTGCTGGGATTACAGGCGTGAGCCACCACGCCCAGCAAAAAGAATTTGTAAAATATTTTCTAAATATAACATTTCATGACTAACTCATTAAATATTATTTGACGGTGATAATAGCTTCCAGAAATTGACTATTTGTTTATATTTTTCTTTTTCTCCCAGTGTACTTCTGTCCCCAAAACCGCAACAAGGTTGGGTAAAAGGTAAGCAGAACATCCTCATGTAAGCTTCCTAGAAAGTTAAGAGCATTATTGAGCCATGCTGGCGAGAGCAAAATGTAGGCAAGAAATACTTTGCGCACAAACTCACCTACCCACACACACAGATACACACACACACACACAATTCTAGTCAACAAACTGGCATCATCAACTACATTCCTCAGTTCTCATGTTCTGATTTCATTATTCACAGGCAAATTAATTTCAGCTTTTCAGGGGTAGATGCCAACAACCTAGTAACAAACAGAAATCTGACCACCTAAAACTAGATGTAGTGAATTTTGTATTTTTTCCCTTTCCCTTTGACAATTGGAATTAGCCTGATGTATGTGGTTCCCCTGCAGGAACATTTCATTAAAAACGGATTAAAGCAAATTTACCACTTCTCAAAAGCAAAAAGAAAAGAGAGCAAAAAAGAAAGCAAAGCAAGCACATAATACTATCCAGCATATAGTATTTACTAAAAAATGCTTGTTCTGCTGAGAAGGAACCCACGATTCCAGCACTTGTGCTGATATTATTCCCGAGGGAATCACTGAGATGTCAGAGTAGAGCTGGTATTCATGCAGTTCCTAGAAAAGGTCAGTTTATATCTGATACGATCTGTTTAAGAAAGCATAAAGAAATATATTCAAAGTGGTGTGAAATATGATTTCAAGAGTTCCATCAAAATAGTTAACATAATGTTAGTGGCACTAAAAGGTCACCTCCAACTGTCTGGAAAATTGGTTTAAGAAGAACAACACCTTCATACTAGATAAGGGATGTATTATATACCTAACATCCTTACCTACAAAATTTCCAGAAGAACTAGCAGAATTTTCCCCAGAAATCCAGGTTGCCTATAAGCCCCAAACCCAGCATGGAATCGCCTAGGTTGGGTACAGAGTGTCTTGAAGGCAGCTGGTGTCTGTCTCAAAGGGAACCTGAACAGAGACATCCTGCAAGTATAGATCACCACATCAAATGCTAAACTTCTTGCCTCTCCTTCTGCCCCTGCACCTTGCAGGGTACTGGTATACTAGGCAGTAACTCAAGAGAGGAAAATAGGTTATTTCCAGGATTTCTCTGGTAGTGTAAGCCCAGAGCCTTCCCATAGCACTGTATCCAGTCTTTAGGAGACAGGTGAGGAAAGATTTGTTAAGGCCTTTTATTCAAACTCTGGCTAAACTGCTGTACTACAATGAATTCTGGCTCCCATTACTAAGATAACTGTAGGAGAAAACTTGACAAACCTGGCAGGGAAACTATCATTTCTGACAGGTTAGGCAAGAGGCAGTCTGGCATAGCTGCAGAAAAGAAAATGGTAGCGAAGTTTGCTTATGCAAATTTTTTTGAAACCAAAAGGACTGAGTAACTAAACTGAAGAAGAAATCAAGATTGCCAGAGTGAAGTTTACACAAATGTATTAGGAAGTTTTAAAGATAATATGAATGAAATAAGAAAAATAGCATGTTAGTGAATATAAAATTTTATATTATAGGGCCAGAGGGTTAGCTCAGTGGTTCCGGCGCCTGCCTCACAAGCGCAAGGTCCTGAGTTCGATCCCCGGTAACCATAAATAATGCTGGGCGTGGAGACTCACACCCACCAACAATCAACACCGCATACCATAATGCTGGACGTGGTGGCTCACGTCTGTAATCCCAGCACTCGGGAGGCAGAGACAAGAGGATTGCTGAGTTCGCGGCAGCTTGCCTGGGCTCCATAGTGAGCTCAGGGCCAGCCTGAACTACAAAGCGAGACCCTGTCTCAAAAAAAAAAAAAAAATTATATTATAGATATCAGTTGTCACCAAGTCATTAATACACTTAGTTCAATTCCAATCAAACTCCCCAAAAGGTTTTTCACAAAATTTAACAGAACGATTCTAAAATGTACTAGATATGGAACAGTAAAGAACACCAATACCCTAGATTCCTGTAATCCCAGCACTCGGGAGGCAGAGGCAGGAGGATTGCTGAGTTCGAGGCTTGCCTGGGCTACATAGTGAGCTCAGAGCCAGCCTGAACTACAAAACGAGACCCTGTCTCAAAAAAAAAAAGGGGGGGGCCAGAGGGTTAGCTCAGCGGTTCCAGCGCCTGCCTCGCAAGCACAAGGTCCTTTGATCAATCCCCGGTAACCACATATAATGCTGGGCGTGGAGACACGCCCACCAACAATCAGCACCGCATACCACAATGCCAGACGTGGTGGCTCACGCCTGTAATCCCAGCACTTGGGAGGCAGGGACAGGAGGCTTGCTGAGTTCGCGGCGGCTTGCCTGGGCACCATAGTGAGTTCAGGGCCAGCCTGAACTACAAAGCGAGACCCTGTCTCAAAAGCAAAAAAAAAAAAAAAAAAAGAATACCCTAGATAAATTTAAAGAAGAACAAGAAGTATGGAACATGCCCTCTAGCTATCAGGTCTTACTCTGCAACTGTGGTAACTACAGCAGTGTTGTGCTGGCCAAGAAATGAGCACAATGACCAGTAGGTTGGTCAGTTTTGGTCATGAGCAATAGTTAGAAACGCTGCACACAGAGCCCTTCATACTTTGGCATGTGACAGTGACTAGAAGAGTAGTTCAGTCAGTAAGAACAACATAAGGGAAAAAGCTGCCATGTTAATGAAAGGTTGAATCACTACATACAATATATAAAAAGTATGCCTTAAAGACTTCAAAGTCAATACAAAAACAAAAACTCTATACAAGTATTTTTTCATCTTTTGCTACATGATGAATTGCTCCTCTCTCCCCCCTGAAAATTTAGTGGTTTCAACAATAAACATTATCTCAGGCTTCTATGAGCCACTTATCTGGGATCTACTTAGACAACCAGGTCTGTCTCAGGGCCTGTCCTGAGTCTGTGGTCAAGAAGTTGACCAAAGTTGTCGTTGGAAGGTTTTGTCACTGGCTGAAGTTCTATCTGTGAGGTGATTTACTCTCACACCCTGGAGCTTTTCGTAGTGCACAGCAGGCAATCTGTCCCCCACAAACAGGGCTCTCCAAAGGACTGCGTGCATGTCCTCCCTGCATGAGAGCTGGCTTCCCTCCAAAAGTCAGGGGAGGCCACAATGTCTTCGCAAGGTGGTCTAGGAGGACACTGTGATTTCCACCATTTTCTATTCTGTAGAAACAAATCACTAGGTCCCATCCACACCACGATGGAGGGAGATCTCTTGAAGAAATGAGTAACAGAGAATTTGTGGATATATTTTAGAACTACCACAGAGTTTTAATTTTTAAAAAATATGGATGTCTTTCCAGTCTTGGGGTAGGAAATTTTTTTTGAACAAGACACAGAAAGCAATGTTAACATGAAGAACTTTTGTTCTTTAATACCTTAGCGCAAGTGCAAATTATAGTTGGGGAATATAAAACATTGCACATAATGGAAAAGGACTGGCATGAATAATATAAAAAGAGCACCTACAAATCAATAATAAAAGCCCAACCTAGTAGATGAACTGAAAAGAGGAAACACAGTAAGTTGTGAATAGTGTTCAGCATCATCACTTTTCATCAGGGAAATGCAAACTGGCACTGAAAGAGATGTTACTTTACACACATCTGATTGGCAGAAGTTTAAAAACCTGACAACATTAAGTGCTGGAGAGGCTATAGGTCCACAAAAATATACACCTTGCTGGTGGGGTATAACTTGGTGCAACTACTTTGGAAAACAACTTGCCAAAATAAAATAAACAAAAAATAAGGAACTGAGATTATTGAAGAATAATGAGTGATGTATGCTACAGAGACTAAAACAGAGTCAACTAGTGCTGGGAAATGGGGCTGCCTCTGCAGTGTTATTGGGAAAGAAGACATAACTGATAGGAGATGTTAGGATTTCAAGGCAGAGCCAGACATGTATTCATTATTACTGTGACTCTCTATTTTGTTGTAGTTCTCCTAAGCTCTAGCTAACAGTGTACTGGGTCTCTCTTTTCAGGATTCTTTGCTGTCTCTTTTTCATCATCCTGTTTTTGATCAGACTTCTGGTATATGTGTTCTTGCACGTAACTTTTATAAACCCAGATCTCCTTGTCAACACACTGCCAAAGATACTGAGCAGAAGCAATTTGTGGAAGCTGAGATGTTTCCTTTTTCCGTGTCTCACACTTGAGACAGAAGACCTATTGCCTCATTGACCCAAGCAGCATTCTTGGGCAACAGAAGGCAAGTTGGGCCAAAGTGTGGATAGGAGATGGTGGAGCTTGTAGAGGGAAGAGATTTTCCTCAGTTTCTCCTTCAAGCCTCGCCTACTTAAGAAACCATCATCCTCTGCATCATTCATCCAAGATTAACCTTGCCCAGTAAACAGCTCTGTCAATAGCTTCCTGTGTTTGTATGGATAAGCTGAAGAGTACCTGATAGTGAACAAATTTGACCATCTGGGCAATGATACAGCTGTTCAAAATCAGAGCAGAGGTTCTAGTGAATCTCAGACATGGATGAAGAGTGAATCCTCAAATGCAGATGGTTCACAATTAGTATTAGAACTTGTAAGGCAATGATGACAAACTTTTAGTGATGAGGACCCAAATCACAATCCAAAACCCACTTATTTATCACAAAGGGCCAACATTGCCATCAAACCTGAATACTAAGGGTTAGCTTAGAAAAAACAACTCATGCAATAATACTTTTTATCTGAAAAAAAAAGCAACCCACATGTTGTCGTAGGTTTGCTGCCACTAGCTTAAGATGTAAGGGATTTTAATATATATGTGTGTAATTTTGTATAACTTACACCATACATACACACACACACACACACACGTGTCTCATGGAATAGAAAAAAAAATGAATAGAATGGGTTTGAGGCCTCGGGCAAGGCTGGATCCAGAAGCCTCGATGTTATCTAGGCTTCACCTGCTTTGCTTGTCTCTCTCTCTCTCTCTCTACAGGATTCTGCTCTCAGTTGCAGGATGGCAAAAAAAAAAAAAAAAAGGCTAAATCTCATAATACCAGATTAGCAGCCTCAGCAGAATAAAACAGTCTTCCAAGAGCTCCATCCATAAGGCCCAGAGAAGAACACAAGCCCACCTCTCTGGGGGTCAGTGTGGCCCAAAGCAGGGGTGTTTTAATTAGTCAAGTATTGATGTGCCCAGTCCTTGTGATGAGGTAAAAGAAGAAAGAGACAGGGGAGTCAGTCCCAACTCAGTTATGTAGCATGTGCTTTCTACGAGAAAAGCTTCTGCTGCTATAGTAAGACTAGGGGAGGCTGGATTGGCAAAAGAAGACATCAGCATAATCATTAAACTCTAACAATGAAACAAACTCAGCCAGAGTTCATTTCATGTCTTCCACCAATGAAATTGTAGCTTCTCAAGATCACAGATTGAAAACTAATTGAGGAGCTAAGCAGGATGGCTATTTAATCCACTCTCTGGAGGTACACCAAACACGGATTCTAAATAAAAAACCCAAGACTGGTATAAACTATGTCACTAACTTATGTTAGTGACATGAGTTAAGACATGGCTGCATAACTTATCTTTCTAATTAAGTGACTAGAGCATCCCCAGGACTTATAAACAGATTGATTCACGTCCCCCCGGATTCTCTTTCTCTTCTAAATGATCAGGAGCCTGGACAGCGCCAAAGTCCCTGAGCAGCAAGGGCTTGCTTTGGCTTCCACAACCAGCAGGTAGTCTCAGATTCCTGGATCCACTGCTATTGCTTCTCGAGGCCACATGATGTCACTATTGAAAAGTGATCTACACAAAGGGCTCAGCTTGTAGAAAGAGATGCACTTGCCCACCGAAAGAGGAATTATGAATAATTATCCTAGAACGGGAGAAATCAGGCAGGACTTTTTCAGAAAAAAAAAAAAAAGGACATGTGACTCAAGACCCTGTTCACCTGTGTGGGTCCAGGCTGAGAGCAGCCCAGGGCACCACCCTTCGGAATCTAGCACCACTGGTGGCACACCTCTCCCTCTGCTCTAATAACCAACTCCAGGATCCAGGGTCCAGTTTCTAGAATCAAGACTGATGCCAGTCAGGTGGGTGGCACAAGTCTAATCCCAGCCATATGAGAGTCTGAATCAGGAGGATCCCAAGTTTGAGCCCACCTTGGGCAACTTAAGGAGACTGCCTCAAAATTTTAAAAAGCGAAACTGGGTAAAGATGTAGCTCATTGGGCCAGAGGGTTAGCTCAGTGGTTCCGGCGCCTGCCTCACAAGCACAAGGTCCTGAGTTCGATCCCCGGAAACCACATACAATGCTGGGCGTGGAGACTCACGCCCACCAGCAATCAACACCGCATACCACAGTGTCGGATGTGGTGGCTCAGGCCTGTCATCCCAGCACTCGGGAGGCAGAGACAGGAGGATTGCTGAGTTCGCGGTGGCTTGCCTGGGCACCATAGTGAGCTCAGGGCCAGCCTGAACTGCAAAGCGAGACCCTGTCTCCAAAAAGAAAAAAAAAAAAAAAAAAAAAAAAAAAAAAAAAAAAAAAAAAAAAAAAAAAAAAAAAAAAAGACGTAGCTCATTGCAAAGGCTCTGGGTTCAGTTCTCAATAGTCCAAAAACATCAGTTCCAGGCCTTATCCTTGTGTCCCCCAGGGGCTTTCAGTGGGAGAAGTCAGCTTGCTCTCTGGAGATCAACCCTCCCCAAAGAACAGGAGTCATAAAACACAAAGGACTCCAGACAAACCTCCCACAGAAGCTGTAATGTGCACAGCTTCCAGGCACTTTGCACACACTTCCAGAACTTCTGCTCATGGAGAAGAGAAAATTCAGTAAGAAGCAGTTGCCGTTCATTTCTATGGTGGAACGCAGGTTCTATCTGCTGTTATCAACTGGTCTACTCAGGCAACATCTCTATCTGTATTTTGAAACAGTTTTTGTTCCAAATGATGAGTTCATATTGTTCACAACTAGAGAAGGGAAGGAGGAAAAGACCTTTCATTAAATCCCTAGTGCTGTGTGGTATTGTAGTAGCAAGACACGTCACGTGCATTCATGGTAAAACCAAGAAAAAGAAAGAAACAGAGGAAGAATATTTCCCAAGATGACCTACAACAGGTCCATGGTTATGATAGACTCGGAGAAAAAAAGACACACTGTCCACTAAATGAGTCAAGAAAGACATTTTTTTCTTGAAAGACTAACAGCATCTTCCATCCTAGATGAATGTTTTCAACAGAAGAGACCAAGTAACCAGATCCAAAACATGAGCAACATAATCTGCTCAAGTGTGGGACCGTTAAGTCCTCCACAGCTCCAGGCTTGAGAGGAAAGCAGAACTTCTTTTCCCAGCCATGGTCAGAGCAATCCAGAGACTCCGCCTTCCACCCCAGACAGGATCCCACATACTGCGGTGGCCTTGACGGCTTCAAACACACATCTACTCCAGCACCCCGTTACTTTCTCATGCACCAAACAGCAGTAGAAGCCGAGGACCTGAGAGCTCAGGTGGTCTGTTCTTTGCCAGACTCAAGTCACCACCGAGGGTACAGCCAGAAGCCAGGGCTACTCATGAACTCCCAGCTTAAAAGCAAAAAAAGAAAAAGTGCTTTCACATGCTGTGCTTTTAGAATCATCTGAGAAAACATTCGTTGCTTTCCTTATATTTTATTATCATTAGTTTTTCCTGCTCCAGCTAAACAGGGCAAAACTGAAGAAAAAAAGACTTTAAAAGTTGTAGAAGACTTCGAGCCTTAATACCAGTTCAAAAGATATACAATCACCTTTTTGTGACACAAATTAACTGTTGGCTGCACTGTTTGGGGTCATACCCAGGATACAAAGGAGCTGACAGAACAGAAAGCACAAATGTCTGTTCAGGAGGTGAAGAAAATCAAAGACAGAGAAAGCCAGGATGGGGAAGAAGGAAGGGAGGGGAGGTAAAAGTAAGGAAAAGAGGACTGGAGATTTACCTCGGTGGTTCCGTCGCCTGCCTAGCAATCGCAAGGTCCCTGGTTCAATCCCTGTTAACGACATACAACAATACCGAGCATGGTGACTCACACCCACCAGCAATCAGTCCCACACACAATGCTGAGGGTGGTGGCTCACGCCTGTAGTCCCAACACCCGGGAGGCAGAGGCAGGAGGATTGCTGAGTTCAAGGCTTGCCTGGGCTACACAGTGAGCTCAGGACCGGCCTGAACTACATAGGGAGACCCTGTCTCAAAAAAAAAAAAAAAAAGGAAAGAGACACCTATTGCAGTGTGAACTGACACCGAACTGCTGTTTTATGTCGTAATTTCAACCGAGCTTCCTTAAAAGGCCGTTGCATTCTCCATTGTATAAAACTCAGAAACAGAACTCTTTTACAGGTAAAGTTTAGGGGTTAAAATCACTAGTTTCCAGCGCAGATTTCACCAAGGCTGCGGGTCCTCTCAGGGCCAGTAGGGGGCGCTGTGGCAGACACGCGCGAGCCGCAGAACCCTCGCCGCGCGCGGACCAGGCGGCCCACGGCTCCGTGACACCCGGTTCCGATCTTCACGGCTGCCTGGGCCAGAGCCGGGCACTGGCCAGAGCGCAGGCAACACCCTACACGTGGGCCCCGTACCCAGGGCCGCCCGTGCCCACCCAGGTGAAGGTCTCTTTCCAGTGTCTGGCCTTAATCCGAGGCCCTCCTGGAAGCAGGACCCCGCTGGGAGAAATTCCCAGCACAGTCAGAGGTCTGCGGGGGACCGGGCTGCGTGGAGACGGAGGAGCAGACACCTGGGCTGTCTTGCTGCCGCAGCTGCGTCGCGTGCCTGGTTTTCTTTCCGATTCCTCTTTTGCTCTTTAATGAATCCACTTTCTTTTCCCTCTCCCGTTTTCTGGGGTTTAAAGAGCGCCTTCCCTCTGAGCACAGAAGCCTCTCTGTCCCTCTCCTTTCCCCTAAGAACTACCCCGGGAGGAGAGAGACCAGTGGAGCTTTTGTCAGCAGGAACCTCCATACATCTTCCATTAGAGAGTGAAAGGGTGCGATCCTGAGTGGAAATGCTCTCTACAACTTCTTTTAAAAGAGAAAAAAACAAAAAGCTTGCCCCCCCCCCCGCCCCGGGAGAAGGAGAAAGGAAGCAGCCGGACCGAAGGCTGCGTGGCAGATGGACACCGCACCCAGCTCCATGAAAAGGGACAGGGACTGGCCGAGGCGCCCACAGCCAGTTCTCCCTCGGACTGTGTCTGGGTCCGGGGCGGCGCACGGGAACCGGGCTGCCCCGCGGGGGGACGCGAGCTGAGCTCCTGCCGCTTCCGGCTCAGGCCCTGGCGGCTCGCACTCCGGGCGGCGGGAGCCCCCGGAGCTCCACACCAGGGGTGCAGGGCGCGCCGAGCGCACGTCCCCAAGGCGCCTCCCTGCGCCGCACACGGAGCCCGGCGCCCCAGAGGTCGTGGACTGCGCACCTCCAAGGCGCCCGGACGCCCCGAACGCGGCTCCCGCTCCCGCTAGCGCACCGCTCCTACACCCCTGCCAGTCACTCTCTGCGTCACCGCGGTTTAAATGCGTCTCGTCGTCTCTCCGAAACTCTCACAGCGGAACCTGGCTAGAGACCAAGGGAGCCTCTGGATGGGGATTCACCCTGCTGCTGTTTGCCACCTGCGGACCATCGCGGGGACAGCGAGCGGCTCTCCGCTGGCACCGGGTCCGCGGGCCTCTGATCCGGGACTTTCCAAGCTGCAGAGCAATGCAAACCGAGCTTCCGTTGCTTACGCACTGTCCATTCTAAGGTATTTTATGATAGCAGCCGGGACAGACGGAGCTCACACCGGAGCTTTATGATCCTGGAGATGTCATCTGGAAGTCTAGATTTCAACAACGGAGCTTTAGGAAGAGGTTATACCCCGAGTTTCAACTCTGGTGGACCGGGGATAAATCGTCATGACTTCTGGGTAGAGAAGGAACTAGAAAACGTGTGCAGAAATCTTCAGGAGAAGCACATAACAGCACATAACCATTGGGATGGGGACCCCAATGGTTTGCACTTGGCAGGCTCCGCGAGTGGCCGTGTGCAGGCCAAGCCAACGTCCAGTTTATGGAAGAATCTTCGACATCTTCCTGTCCTTTCCCCTTCATTCCCTCAAACCAGAAGGTTCCTCTGACTTTTCCGCTCCACGGGAGGCAAACCCCCATGAAGATGACGGGCGAATCCTACCAGATTTTATCTGTCAGGTTATGGGAGAGTTGTACTAATTTTCTTCAGAAATTAGAATACTTTCCCTCTAGGTTAAATTTTCGGATTCCATGTTCTGTTGTAAAAATATCTGAATGCAAGGAAATCCAAATTCTACAATTTTTACTGTCTTCTTTCAGCCAAAGGACAAAGACTTGTCAATTGCTATTGAACCTCATTCCAACGATCATTTGCGGGATCTTAAGTCCCCAGTTGCCATGGGCTCCACTCCGTTGCATCCGGCCACACTGAAGCTCAGTAAATGGCCTCCTGCGGGGGAGACAGCGCCACAACGCCTAAGAACACCCTCCACGCGATCATCCGCCCATCTTCCACCCCCAGAAACTGTCAGCAGCAAACTGTCCATTTATTGATGTGTTCGGCTGGGGGCAGCCTCCAGTTATGAGGAGGCGCAAAGGCTGTGTGTCCTGGCCAAGTGAGTGGTCTGCCCTTGAGATACACTGGTCTCCGCAGTGCATGGTGGGACTCTGCTTGCAAAGCAGCCAGCCCTCCTGCTGAAGCACGGGGTCCCCTGGAGCCCAGCTGTATACAACACTCCTACATGAACTAATTTTATCCCGAGGGCTCTCTGCGCGGTGATTCGGAAAAGAGAGATGAGAAAATACCTGAGCCGCCTGTCCGTTACGCAATCGGAAGGCTGTCGTACCCACTTTCTCCACATGGTGGTGCTAGCCTCCAAAAAATGCGGTTCTCGGGCTCCAAAAAAAAAAAAAAAAACATGAGAAATACTCAGCCTTCTCATTAATGCACAACGGTGAACTGACATGGGTCGTCTAGAGAGACGTTACTTTGGCAAATGAGCACCTAACATAGATGGAATTGTCCTCATCCTCACCCCGCCTTGGCATGGATCAATTACCAAACAGGTTTTGAAAACACACCACCTGTCAACACCAAAAGCGCTGTCAACTTTGTAAAGGGAGAACTGGCCAGAGCTCTTTTCCCATGCTCAGTGAGCCTGGCGCTGATGATGACAGTTTCCAGCACCGTGGGCCAGACACCTGCAGGCACCTGTGTTTCGTGGGCAGCACAGGGCACTGCTTAAATGACCCTCTGGGCTGCCAGGGGACCATGGCCCTTTTATGTCTTCAAAGCCTTCAGCTTTAGAATACTGTATTAATAATTTACCTAAGGTCCTTATGTTAAGAATATTACTCCTCCAGCTGCTATCTTAAAATACACACCTTAAGGAAGGAAGGCAAGACCTGGTCTAGTTCCTGTTAGAAGGAACGAGCACGCCCATCCACCCTGGGAATGTCAAAGAGCAAACCCGAAGATCATAGTGTAGGGGATGATTAAACGTCCGCAGAGGACGAAGACTCTGACAGTCATAAATCTAGGACAAACAAATACGTGTGGGAAGTTTATTTGTCAGAGTTCAGTCATAGCAAAGTAACGGCTCACAGATGGGCTTGTGTTTGGCTTGCACAAAGTTTTGCTTTGTTTTTGAACTGGGAGTTTGTTGTACATATTTATGATTCTGGAGATGTCATCTGGATGTCTAGATTTCAAGTCACTCTTTAATAAAAATGAAAAAATGTGTCACCATTGGACAGGATTCCAGCATGACAACAGTTGCTTAAAACAGAATGAGTAATAGAACCCAGTCATGGCTTCCCACTAGTCCTCATCCCCTGCCTGTGCCAAACTGGGTCTGCCCGACCCCTTTGTGCCATTGTCCTGCCCCTGCAGGTCCTGACTGACTTTGGTTCCTCTGAGGGTCCTAGAGGGAGTGTCACCGGAAGGAAGATGGATGAGCCATTAGTGTGAGAAGAATGAAAAGACACATAACCTTCAGGAAAGAGCAAGGTCAGTCTCACTAAACCAAAGAAAATTCAGCCTAGCAAAGCACACCCACTGTGATCTATGAGGAGGTGAACTATAGGTCTCACTCATAAGTCCCGTGGACGTCAGACAGGCAACGGCTCCCTGAACAACAAACAGGTGCCGCTCCTGGTTAAGAGAAGGCTGTTTGTCAGGAGACAAGGCAGGGACTCACAAGGGAGCAAGCCATGTTCTAGAATGTTTATGTGCCTTAACCATGAAGGTAATTACCCAGAATGCACCCTGCCGTGCCCTTCCTCTTCCCCTCCCCTTCCCAAACTTCACTTTTAATGGTGGGTGGTACTGTGACAAGATCAAGCCCTTGAAAGGACTGTTCACTGTTCAAAGGAGAGACCTCACACACCTCATGGGACACTGTGGGAAGCCTCAGTCAGAGGCAGGAGCAGGAGGAAGGTAAACATGGTCCAGAATCTCTGGTGGGTGCACTTACTTCCTGCAGGAAAGGCAGGCGAGGAGGGCAGACAGCTCTGCGGTGGCTGCTCTGAAGTCTGCGACTCTTGGCTAGTGCAGGGGTCTGTAGCTGCCTGGTACTGACCCGGGATTTTAACATGACTTTCCACACTTGTATAACCTGAGTTTCACTGGAGATGCTGCAGCGACTCCGCCCATAGTCACCTTAGCCCTGTACTCACTGGACACCAAATAGACAAATACAGAATACAAGAAAACACAAAGGATAAAGGAACCTGTGAGGAGCATTTGCTCCACCGCCTCCATTCTATAAACAAGGATGTTGACGTTTAAAGATGACATGTCACTTGTCCAAAATCCAATGATGCCAGCTGCCATCCCTGCAAGGAACAGGAAGCCTGCATCCAACTCCTGGCTCTCCTGGGCTCACCGTGCTGACTTAGCAGCGACACAGCGCCTGTCATCATGTCTCGGGAATCTCAGGGAGGGATCAGAGTGCTTGTTTACTTAAGGATCAGAGAGTAAATATCTCAGTTTGTGAGTCACAATTCTCTGTCTACTCCTTCCCCTGCAGCACTAAACAGCTCTGGGCAATACATAAACAAATGGGCATGACTGCATGCCAATAAAACTGTACTTGTGGACACTAAAACTGCAATTTTATATTAATTCTCAAGTTCAAGAAATCTTTTATTTTTAAAGCTTTTTCAACCCTTTAAAAATGTAACAGCTGTTCTTAGCTTGTGGCTGTGCAGAAACAGGCCCCAGGCTGAGTTTACCCCATGAGCCATAGTTCACTAACACTTAGACTACAGAATTTGTCTTCACGCTTTCTCTGTCATCTGAGATGATGGAACTTGATGACAGCTCAACACTGGAGGTCTTAGTTTCTTCAGTGATAACATGAGATAACTAGATTCCAAAGTCTCTTCAGGACCTGTGCCCTGGAAGTTTTTGCCAAAGATACTCAAACACCAAAAACATGAGCTATAAAAGGGAATTTGTAGACTCTATTTCATGGGAAATTCTTAAGAAATACTTCTCGGGAAACTGAAGCAGGAAGTTCAAGGCCAGCCTGTAGAACATATGGAATATAGCAGACTCTGTGCAGGAGAAGGAAAGGGAGCGGAGGGGAGCTGACGGCAAAATCCAGGTCTGGCTGAGCCAAACTGCACCACCACACGTCAGTCTCCTAGGTCCTGAGAGAGTCCTTGGCCCTCGGTAGACTAAACTGATACCAAAGCAAGCACTGAGCTAACGGGCGGGCCATGGCCGGAGACTGCCTGGTCCTCCCCAACGTTGGGCCCCGCCTCTGACAACCAGGAGCCCCAATAGCCACCGCAAACCCCCTCCCACCGCTTGTGCTATATAACACCCCGCACTGCATTCATTAAACGTAAGGTTTCAGAAACCTCCCCAGAGTCCAGTGTGCGTGTGACTCTGCGCCTCACCCTCCCGTGTGCAGCTCCGCAACAACTGGTGCCCGGACGTGGGGCCCTCAGGTAATCCTTCCCCTCACCTCTCGGGTGAGTGCCCCCACCTTCGTGGGGAATTCCTCCTCCCTCCCTGTGGCTCAGCAGGCCGCTTCTTTAATGCATTGCTCCCCCTTCCACCTTTGCTCTACCCACCTCACCTCTCTGAGTATGGGAAATGTCCTCTACTCCTCTGCGCAATCCCAAAATGGCGCCCGCACCTCATCTCTTCCTGGACAGAGGCACCGCCCTCAATGGATCACCGGCCCCACCTTCCGCTCCACCCCTTAAACCGCCCCACCTGGTTGCACTTCTGACTCTCATCCTAAACCACCAGAGGTGATAGTGAAGGCTACATCTGGCGCCGTGGGGCTGCAGCTCCTGCTGCTGCTGCTGCTGCCGCCACTGCTTGGCAAAGCCCCTCTGGGCCTTTACTTCCCAAGGGACACCTACAGAGCAGGGGTACTTGCACCAGCCAGGCGGGACCCCACTGTTGTACGTGCCTACCCTGCAAGACGTGCCCAGAGAGGTGCCCGGCTTCCACCTGGGCCTGCTGCCCCAGGGCATCCACCACAAACCGCTCCAGAATGACTGGATCTACGTGGAAGACACTGGCTTTCTCTACCTCAACCCAAGCCTGGACCACCACTCCTGGGAGCAGCTCAGCCTGCAGAATGGTGGCTCCCTACAAAAGACATCAAGCTCTACACCACCACCCGATCTATCAATTGGCCAAATGAGGAGGCTCTTGCTTCAGGAGCAGCCCCAAAAATGCCAATGCCACCCAGTGCCACGATGCCCCAATAAGACCACCTGGAGAGATACAAAGGACCTCCATGACCAAGCTTGTGTTTTGGCCCCTCAGGCCAACCCCACCCCACAACGGGGCCAATGCTGGTGGGTCTCCTGTGTGCTGCACTCGCTGCCAACTCCCAGGCCATGGGCACCTAAGCATGAGCCCTAGTTCCCAGCACCCCCCTTCCAGTCATGATGAACTGGAATTCCTCCCTTCCTCGCCACTTTGGCAACGCATCCACCCCGAGTCTCCCACTGATAACAAATGGAATTATTCTGTCTCTCCTTCCTCTGTTGGCTTTTCCACCTCACCTCCAACTGACTCTTCCTCACCCTAGTAAACTAAAGACCGACACCATGGACTCATCTTCCTTGTTCTTAGGCCCAGTGCTTCCTTCTCCAGAGTCTCTGGAACCTCCTACTTGTGGGGAGACTCATACTGTGTGGTTATACCCCCCAACTCAACAATCTTGCCTTTCAGTGCCTGTGTGCCCACCCCTTACTGAAGACTGGTTGAGCAGTGACCCCGTTTAACCTTGTGCTTCACCCACCCAGGAAATTTAGTTTGGAGGCCTTGGCCATCATCGCTGTCATTGTGTCTATAGTTTCTGCAGTCTCCACAGCCGCCACTGCTTCAATCATTCTGCATAACAAGATCACCACTGGTACCGCTATTAATCAATTCACTCAAATACTACACACACCCTTGGACAAACTTCAGCTCTCTTCCATGGTACCCTCGCTGCCACTGTCAACCTACAGTCCCAAATGGACTTAGTCCTTCGATGTGCTTACCTTTAATAATGTCAGGGGCTCCATTTGGGAGGAGTTCAAAATGGGCTGGTCCAAGTTAAGTTCATGGACTCGTGGGCTAATTTTAGGGTCGCCCTATCTGACCCAACCCATAAGAATGTCATATGGTTGGCAGAGGCTATTGGGTCCAAACAGAGGGGAGGAAATGATGGTGAAACCCAGGTCTAGCTAAGCCAACTGCACCACATGCAAGTCTCTGTCCTGAGAGAGCCTTTGGCTCTCGGTAAACTAAGTTAAGACCAAAGCAAGCATTGAGCTAACAGACACACCACAGCCAGAGATTGGCCAGTCCTCCCCAACACTGGGCCATCTGACAACCATAGAACAGGCCCCAACAGCCACTGCTTGTGCTATATAACACCACTTGTGCTATGTAACACCCTACACTGCATTAACAGAAGCATCCAGAAACCTCCCCAGAGTCTGGTATTTGTCTGTGACTCTGCACCTCACCCTCCTGTGTGCAGTCCTACAATGACAACAGGAAGGGAAAAAGGAAGACTATCTTCAATACCTCTAAGAATCAAGGTTATTCAGGAACAACATTGTGAAAGACATTAGACACACAGAATGCTAAAAAGAATTTTCAAATCTCCAGGTATGGTGGTACACACCTGTAATCTCAATATTAGGGAGGCTGAAACAGTAGGATCATAGGTTTGAGATCACCCTCAATGATATAGCAAGACCTAATTTCAAAAGAAATCATGGAGTGACAAGTTTAAGAAGCAGGTTAAATAAAATTTTCTTTCTCAGCTCTCTCAAGAATTAAGACTACCAAGAGTGGGTCGCAAATCTAGGCTCTCAAAAATATGGATTCAGGGCATTACTGTCAGGGGTAAAGACAGGAAGCAGAGGAGACAGGGAATACTGAGATAGGAAAATGAGGGAAGTCATAAGCTTGTGTGTTGAACAAGTTACTGCTGAGAGCAGCAGGAGCTGAGGTCTGATGGAAACCCTCAGAAAAGTATGATGCAGTTTCAAAGTCATACCACAGAGCTGGAAGACTTGGGCATTATCATCTAGTCCAGTCTTCCAGGGGCCAAGGCGATCCTGAGAGAATACACCACAACTCTGCAGTGCTTGGAGCAAGCCCAGGGGCTCTGAGAGTGCTGGAAAAAACCTTCAAGCAAAGAAGAAGGTAGGGTGCCAGAAACAGAGAGGGTGATAGGAAACTGTGTGTCAGCGTTTTAACTACATGGGATGCTGAAAGCCAAGAGGGAGAAACCAACATCTCCTGAATATATTTGGTCTCTGAACACTTTCATGAACCATCCCAACTTACTCCCAACTAGAACTCCTTTCTCATAGGATATCTGTCCTCAAGAGATGCTGCTGAAAGGTAAATAGAATTATGCCAGTGACTGGGTAATCTCGGTATAATTAGAAAAGCTCTCCAATTTCTAAAATCAATATAACAAAGTGTTCACTAAGTATTAGTAAGCCTTTAGTGTCTTGGGGCAGAAAGTAGGCCAATACATCTCACCGAGTGTCAGGCTGAGGTCAACTCCAACATGAAAAGCACAGCTAAGAATAATTCAGCTCCAAATGAGGTTGCTATGTGAAGTGATGCATGTCGGAGGCGGGACAGAATGTTCAAACTGTAGGTGGAACCCAGACAAGTCACTACCATCTGTCATCCCAGTCCTGTCTGCAGAGCCCTTGGCCATCTGCATATCTACTCAGGCACGTTGCCCTGGTGCAGACACGGCCACACCATTGTGGACACTAGCAACACCAACACAAACCCAAAAGACAGTTTTGAGCTTTCTCACACCAATACCTCCTGAATTTGGAATCTGCATCCAGTAAGAAACATATAGAAAAAAGACTCATAAGCAGAAAGCTTAAATGAACACAGGACTCAAGTTCCTGCAAGATCTGAGTTTTTTGACTACCAGGTCATACATAGAAAATGAGCAAATTGTTAAAGGAATAGCATGGCAAACTCTAAGCAGAACCTAATCTGGAATCCATTATATATATATTCTCATTTTGAACTTTGATCAACCAAAAAAATAAAATCCCTTCTCTATTCTCATTTAGATTTCACCTCAAGAGTCATGTTTCCCAGGAAAGTTAAACTCAATCCATCCAAAACTGATTCTGGGAAATGCCTTGAAGAGCTCAAAGCAATCTGTTCTGGGGCCTGCACAGCAGAGCACATCTTGGCTGCTCCAGCTCTGTAATGCCTCAACACCAGTGAAAAAGGCTACAGGAGTGTGGTACACAACAAAAGGAAAAGTTCTTAACAAGGATCCATTGAGTGAGAACTACTCTGTATATGGTCTGTCTCCTTCAGGTAATGGGATTTTTCATTCTAAATGTTACCTAAGGATACCTAGGGCAAAATGCCTCTCCCTAACAATAACTGGAAGAATCCTTTAATTTCATGGATCTATCACTTCTGCATCACTGACAAAGCAACACAAAATAGGAGAGCTTTACTTTGGCTTCTGGTTTTATTAGGTTCCAGGGCTGGCTAGATTTAAGGCAGAAATAATACAGCAGAAAGCTATGGTGAAGGAACGCTGATAACCTTGTGGCAGTTAGGAAGGAGAGAGACACAGACAGGAGGGAGGAGCCAATGACAAGAATAAATTCTTTCAGGTCTTTATCTGAACCTAATAGAGGCCTATGAGAAACCAACAGCCAGTATAATACTAAATGATCATAAACTGAAATGTTTCACACTAAAATCAGGAACAAGACAAGGATGTCCACTATCACCACTCCTGTTCAATATAGTGCTGTGAACAGTAGCAGTAGTAATTAGATAAGAAAAAGAAACAAAAGGAGTAAAGAGAGAGAAAAAAGTTAAACTACCATTATTTGTAGATGGCATGATACTCTATTTAGAACACTCCAAAACCCCACCAATAGACTTCTAGACTTAATAACTAGGTGAGTAGAGTAGCCGGACACATAGTCTACTCCCCAAAATCAATTGCCTTCTTGTATGCAAACAACAAATGCCTTAAAGAACTCAAAGCAAGAGAAGAGGAACTAGGGAGAGGAGGTGGGGGAAGGAAAGTAAATGGGGAGGGGTGGTAGGATTGATGGATATCCCTTGATATTGTTTAACTGCATATTAAGATAGAGTAATGAGGGCTGGAGATTTAGCTCCGTGGTTCCGGTGCTTGTCTCCCAAGCGCAAGGTCCTGAGTTCGATCCCCGGTAACCACATACAATGCTGGGCATGGTGACTCACGCCCACCAGCCATCAATACCACAAACCACAGTGCTGGGTGTGATAGCTCATGCCTGTAATCCCAGCACTTGGGAGGCAGAGGCAGGAGGATTGCTGAGTTCGAGGTTTGCCTGGGCTGCATAGTGAGCTCAGGGCCAGCCTGAACTACAAAGCGAGACCCTGTCTCAAAAAAAAAAAATAAAGAGTAATGAGGCAAAATATATCTGAGCAACTAACTGTTGGTGTGAGTATATATTTGTAAAGACTTGCTATTGTTTCTCATGCTTAATATATTTTACAAAAAAAGAATATACCTTTTCAGGCTATGTCCCCACTGATGACATTCTCTGACCAGGCCCTACTGCCTAATAGCACATTTACTTATAAGCTCATCTGTGAATAAACCCACTAAAGAACATAGCACTACTATGATCCATTAACCTTCAAAAGCCCCACCTCTGAGTATGTGAGGCCAGGGTGGAGAGTATGGTTCCAAATAATAACATCCTGCTCCTAACCCCCAAAAGGCTTATGCCCATCTCATGAAAAATGTATTTAATTGCTCTCCAAAAGTCACCAAAGTCTCAACATTTTGTCTTAGCATTGTTGAATAGTTCAAAGTCAATGTCCTGCCAGGCAAGATGGCTTATGCCTATAATCCCAGCATTTAGGAGGCAGAGACAGGAAGATTGCCATAAATTTGAGGCCTAGGCTACATAGTGAGTTCAGGGTCAACCTGAACTACAAAGTGAGAACCTATCTCAAAAACAAAAACAAAAAAAAGTCTAAGTCTCTTCTGAGACTCAAGGCAAACTTTTAACCATGAGCCCCTTTAAAAACAAAAACACCTGGGCCGGAGGGTTAGCTCAGTGGTTCCGGCGCCTACCTCACAAGCACAAGGACCGGAGTTCGATCCCCGGTAACCACATAGAATGCTGGGCGTGGAGACACGCCCACCAACAATCAACACGGCATACCACAATGCAGGACGTGGTGGCTCACGCCTGTCATCCCAGCACTCGGGAGGTAGAGACAGGAGGATTGCTGAGTTCGCAGTGGCTTGCCTGGACACCATAGTGAGCTCAGGGCCAGCCTGAACTACAAAGCAAGACCCTGTCTCCAAAAAGCAAAAAAAAAAAACAACTGATATAATCCCAATCTATCTCTGTCTCTATCTATATGGTAAATATTTCCATCCAAAAGAAAGGATTAGTGAATAAAAAGGAGTCAAACCAAAACCAAAGCAAGACTGAAACCCAGTGGGGCAAAATTAAACCCTGTACCTCCATGTTTAGCACCTGGGGCACATGATCCCCAAAGGGTTTGGCCCAGCTTACCTCATGACCTGGCTGGTTGTAATTCATGTAGCCTCTTCTCCTGGGCTGACTCTGCTTACTGCATGCATCTTTCCTTCACTGGGGCTTTGCATATTTATCATTTCTTATCTCCTAATATCTCTACTTCATCTTTGGCTTTAACTTCAGAGCTTTACATATTTCCCTCTGAGAAGCTTCTGGCAGGAAATGTAACCGTGTCTCATATTTATGCCTGTCCCCTTAGACCTTCTTTTGAAATCTGAGTAGAAACCTCCATGATCACATAGCTCCTGTATTCTGTATGCAAAAAAAAAAAAAAAGTCTAGCACCAAAAGAATGATTCTGTAGTCTGCTCCTGACATGAGCAATAGTCAGGTTCCTTGGACCACAGCTGCAATGGCTTTTGAGTGAACTCTGGGAAACAGTTGCTCCTGAATGAGCAGAGAACACTGCATGGCTCTCTTCTTACAGCAAATTCTTTCATAATTTACTCTTTTATACCCAGGAGAGTGCAGTGGGTGGGGTCTAGGCATTTTCTGAGATGTGCTTAAGAAATATTTTCTATTGTTCTGATGCAAAGTACTTGGCCTCTTCTCCCTCCTCCTCTTCTTTTTCTTCTTCTCCTCCTTCTTCTCTTTCTCTCACTCTGTAGCCCAGGAGGTCCTCAAACTCATGGCAATCCTCTGTCTTAGCCTCCTGAATGCTGGCATCACAGGCAAATGCCACCATGCCCAACTGCTTGGCTTCTTTTAAATGTTGGTCTTTATGGCAACCACACTCCTTTGCCCCAGATTTCCAGTAGTTTCCTTCTGGCAAAATGTAAAATTTTTACAATGTTTGGCTCCACTGTTCATCTATTTATCTATCCAACCATCTATTCATCTATCTCTCTGTCTTTTACAGTACTGCATAGTGAGCTCTAGGTCTTCAAACTGAGCTACACTGCCAGATGCACATCCATTTTGGATACAGGATCTCTCTACCTCAGCCTCAAGAATGCTTAAATTACAGGAGTATACCACTGTAACTGGCTGCAACCTGAATGTTTGGTTATCCTGAAATTTCTCCACAAAATTAATTAGTTCACCTCTGTACCCACTTGAAATAAAGTTATTTTCTATCTGAAACCACCTGAGCCTGGTTTGGTTGTCAGTATTCCCTCAGGCATTCTGGTCTTTTGACCTGTAATGACAACTCCCCATTAAGCTCAGCTCACAGCACTCTAAGGCTTCTTTTTAGATGGCATTTCCAAGCCTTTCCAAACTTCTCCTGAAAATCAGTTTCAGATGCTTCTAAATCACATAACTGAGTACAGTCACAGCAACAATCCAACTTCTGGTAGCAATTTTCTGTATTAGTCACTTTAAGATCACTGGGACAAAATAACCAGTACCAACAACTTAAAGGAAGAGAATTTTGTTTTAGCTCATAGTTTTAGCAGGGTCCGCCTATGTTTGGGTAGCTCCAAGTCAGAAACTATGTGGTAGAAGGGCATAGCAGAAGAAAGCTGCTTAACTCATGACTGCAGGAAGCAAAGGGAGAAAGAAAGGAGGGGCTAGAGATAAGAATATACCCTTCCTCATAACATCTTTTTTTAAAGCTGCTCTTCTGACCAGGTTCACATCCTAACAGCATATTTAGCTATCAACTCATCCAATTAATCCACTGAAAAGTACAGCACTTCCATTACTGAATGACTTTCTAAAAGCCCCTCTTCTGAACATGAGACTTCTGGGGGACCTTTCACATCAGAACAGTAACACCTGAAAAACACAAGGATAACAAAGGACAGCGTTAGTAAGAGCTCACTAACTATACTGTATGTAAAGGAACAGATACACACTTTTTAGATTAGCCTAAGCAAACAATGCAGGGGTGATATAGTATAGCAATTACATGCAGGAGCTCTATCATCAAACTGCTGGCTTCACCCTGGCTTCCCTACTCTCTGTATGATGTAGATCAAGTCACTTAAACTCTCTGGAATTGTTTCCTTATATATAAGTAGGGAACAATAATATGTGTAAATAAAATTCATGTACATAAAAATATGCATAGTGTTTGCTATGGTATATGGAACATAAGAGTTTTTAAACAGTAGCTATTTTTGTTAGGCCAAGAAGTCCTCCCCAAATTTATTCATCTTCTCACCTCTGGAAGCTAGTTAGGTAGCCTTGTATGGTACAAGCATCTTTACAGATATGACTAAGGCAAAGATCTTGAGATGGGGAATCTCTTGATGGCCCCAAATGCAACTTAAGTAGCCTTATGACAGAGAAGTAGAGAGTCACATACAGAGAGGAAGAGGCCTTGGGGAGATGGTACAGGCAGAGGGTTGAAAGGAGTGATCATATCACAAGCCACAATGCATTAGCATCCACCATCTGGAAGCAGCAAGATTTACCCCTGGAATATCTGAAGGAGATGTAGTTCTCCCAAAGCCTTGATTCCAGCCCAGTGATGCCAGTTTTGGCCTTCTTCCCACTCGTACTGTAAGAGAATAAATTTATGTTGCTTTAAGCCATCAATTTGGAGTTATGGCATCCACAGGAAACTGGCTTTACAGTATAGTATCCCCCCTCATATGTTTGTTCTGATTATCTATTGCTGTGTAGCACAACTTAAAAACTGAGTCATATTACAGTCTCAGTGAGTCAGAAAGCTGGACACAGTTTAGCCAAGTGTCTCTAGCTCAAGGTGTCTCACAAGGCTTCCAGTCAATTGAGGCTGTGGTCTATTCTTAAAATTTGGATGAAAAAGATTCTAAGCAAGAATCTCCACAAGCTGCCGGACTGAGGGTTCCAGATTCTCCCTGAATGTCATCAGCGGTGACCCTTGGCTTGTAATTGTCCCCTGTGACTCTACAAAGGACTTCTTACAACATGACAGCTGCTATGGAGGGAGAAGAGAGAGAGAAGAACATAAATACACAGGCAGAAACCAGCACCTTTTTTTAAAAGCTACTCTCAGAAGAGAGCCCATCACTTTGCTGGGTTTCTTTTTCCAGAAGTCAGTCACTAGGCTCAAGATCATTTGCCACCCAGGTAATTATCTGCATGGAATTGTTTTACTGATAGCTAGTCTGGATCTTCATTATCTGCCAATCTTTTTTAAAAACTAAAATCCAAATTAATCTACTCCACATTGGTCTGGTTATTGCATAACATAGCTGCTTTAAAAGTTTGCCAGTCTTTGAATCTGTAAATACTTAAAGCTCAGTCTTTAAGGCAAAAAGAAATGTTCAACCTTATGTAATTTTACATCTCTTTTCACGTGTTTCTGTATATCTCTTCCAATACTGAGAAACACATCTGCTGTGTAGCTGCCTGGGAATGGCTTCTTCTGTCTGTCCCTGGCAGGTAAGAAGCATTTTCTAGGTTTTCCTGCATCTGGCCCAGGCAGAGCAACTTCCAACTCAAGACATCTCTTCTCGAGCTCAGTGGCTATTCCTTACTTCTGTCACACGTGTCCCCAGAATCTGTGCTGAGCCTTAAAGTGGTCTGTATGTCTATTATGTTGCTATTTGACCATCACAACACTCAAATCAAACATCATAAATCCTTTGAGCTGGCAATCACCTTTAAATTCTACAGAACTTGTCTAAAAGAGCAGCTAAGAGGGTTTTCTATCTGACGTTCTCTGTCATTTCAGTGTTCATTATGGTCAGAGTTAGGACTAGAACCCAGTGAATCATCAAATCCAGTAGCAGTAGCTAGCACAAGTGTTCACACATAATCCAGAGCTTATCAACACTGCACATAGCTTTCAAATATAAAATATGAACTCAAGAAATTCTTGTAAAGAGCATCACCACACAAGCTAGAATAAAAATAGCATCTAAGGGCCGGAGGGTTAGCTCAGTGGTTCCAGCGCCTGCCTCGCAAGTGCAAGGTCCTGAGTTCAATCCCCTGTAACCACATACAATGCTGAGCGTGGAGACTCACGCCCACCAGCAATCAATACCACATACCACAGGGCCGGGTGTGGTGGCTCACGCCTGTAATCCCAGCACTCAGGAGGCAGAGGCAGGAGGATTGCTGAGTTCGAGGAGTGCCTGGACTACATAGTGAGCTCAGAGCCAGCCTGAACTACAAAGCGAGACCCTGTCTCAAAAAAACAAAACAAAACAAAAATAGCATCTAAAAGAAACAAAATTGTTCCAAAACATCTGATGAGAAGTGATGTTAACATGTGAACTTGACCCTGTGTGAAGTACCAGTTCTTTCTTTGGCTTCAAGTTCTAGTTGTCAGTTAAAGATTAATGAGACAGAAATCACAAAATCATTTGAAAAGGAAGAGATTAATGTAAAGAACTACTATTTACAGGAGATTGACTACTAAGAGAGGACAAAGAGAAATTAAAGATCATCCCAGGTCTAGGTAAAAGAGCTTCAGAGAAGAAAAATTTCCTTTGGTAAGGGGGTAGCTCTCCATGACTAGGGTTCAGACCTCACTAGGTCAACAGTTTCAGTTTACTGGACAGCAGAGAAGTCACAGCTGGTCTGTAGTATGGCATCACCCCTGAGTGCAAGTTAAACTCCTTCAGAAGCTCCCAGCAAGGCAGCTGGTAAATTCAGTGGCCAGATATCAGCACCACAGAGCTACCAGAGTGCTATCCCTAAGGACACTGCTAAGCAACCTGGGAGGCTCACTGTCTAGTACACTGTCTGTTGCTGGTGCTCCAGAAACTTGCATCCATTAGGTGACTCCCAGGAAGCCCCACAGCAAGGAAGGGAAAGTACAACCGAACCAGGAAGAGAGAGCACATGTGGATCAGGAAGAGAAACCCTTCGCCCTGCACTGTTCCTGTACTGACAAAAGTTAACATAGTTAAGGTGCCAGAAGATCAAGATTAGCCCAGTATTAAGGCATGTTGCATGAGAATCAGAGGTAAAAATCTAAGCAGAAAGTTTTGAAAAATTTAAATTTTTGACTAAAAGAAATCACATACAAATTCAGAGCCAAAGCAGGATGATTTTTGGAGAGATGA
>PVIC010019884.1:0-30088 GCA_004025085.1 Thryonomys swinderianus | reverse complement strand
GTTCGCTTCCGCTGTATAGCCGCCTATCCCAGAATGCCACGTGTCCTTCAGGCATTGGCTGATGACTAGGTATATATATACTGGGAGAGACCTGAGAAGACCTCTTTTTTGTTTTTGCTCGAGCAAAGGATTCTGAATAAAACAGCAGAAAGAAGAGTTCGCGGTCGCGTCTTCCTTGCTGGTCGAGGGGGAAGCGACACCCGATCATTGACAGACCTGCCCAGAAGGAAAAGGGAGGCTAGATTCAACACACACACACACACACACACACACACACACGTAAAGAAATGACACAGGACCTAATGGAGACTCACTATACCTCCCTCGGATCAGACGGATTCCAATACTGGAGGTGCCCCCCCCCCCCAAAGGAAGCAAAGATCATGTACATAGGGGATGAGGGTTGTAGGGAGGGCAGCAGAAAGGGGAAAAATGAGAATCAATATGTGTCATGTCCAGGTACAAGTTCTCCATGTTAAATGTGATCATATATGTATAAAATATACCAGTAAAATAAATTTTAAAAATAAAATGATTTAGCACTAAAAAATCACTCAACTAGACACAGAAAACATAAAATTGAATTCATTTCTCTTTTTCTTTTATTGGGGATTTTTGTTTGTTTGTTTGGGTTTTTTTTGAGACAGGGTCTCACTTTGCTGTTCAGGCTGGCCCTGAGCTCACTATGTAGCCCAGGCAGGCCTGAAACTCAGCAATCCTCCTGCCTCTGCCTCCCGAGAGCGCTAGGATTGCAGGCATGAGCCACCATGCCCGGCACTGTGGTGTGTCGTATTGATGGCTGGTGGGCGTGAGTCACCACGCTCAACATTGTATGTGGTTACTGGGATCGAACTCAGGACCTTGACGCTTGCGAGGCAGGCGCCGGAACCACTGAGCTAAATCTTCGGCCCGAGATGTTATGTTTTTAAATTTTTTTCCCCTTTTTTATGATTCTTGTTTTGTTTTTCTTTATTTTCATTTTACCTAATTCCATTAACTTTCAATTATTCTTAAACTGGATTATTTCACTTTTATGAACTGCTTAATCTTCCTTTGCTTTCTTTTCCAAATTTTCTTTATTTCTTTTTCTTTTCTCCACCAACTCGATTTTCTTATTGCTGTTAAGCTTTATTAATTTTAGATTTTAGTTGACTCATTATAATTGCTGAATCATAAGCAGGAAAGAACCCAAAGAAATGTATACGTCTAACTGGAAAACTAGCTGAACAAAATGAAAACAACAAAGGAATCAGCCCTGTCAAAGCAATTCAGTGACAGCATCAGTACATATTTACAGTAATACCTGCCAATGTAACTTTCCAATTAAAAACACAGATGGACAGAGTGGGGCAGGAACAAAATGGGAGCATATATTCCCGTAAGAAACACAGCTCACCTGAAAGGACACTCATAGATTAAAGGAAAAAGGACGAAACCTGACACTCCATAAAGTAGAGCCCTAACAGAAGCAAGGATACCTAGGGACTTGTCAGCTCAACAAATTTATGGTCAGAAGAGGGAAAGATGGCCGCTATATAATTTTAAAGGGAAGGACAACAGGAAGAAGCAATTATACAATCTATGCAGCAAATGTTGGGATATCAATCTTTGGAAAACAAAAACTGCTGGATATAAAAGGAAAAACAGATACTAATTCAGTAATAGCAGGGGACTTGAAATACCACTCTTATAATTAGACACTTCAAAAAGACAAAAGGCATAAAGACATATGGTGAAGTAAGACCCTTTTTAACAAACACTGCTAGGAAAGCTAAATATTCACAGAGAGAAGATTGAATCTAGACCCATGTCTCTCCCTTTGTAAAAATATAATGAAAAGAACGAAGGATGTAGGCAGTCAAACAGAAACAATCTGCTGGAAAACAAAATAGGTAAAACTCTTGCCCATGGTGTAGGCAAAGGCTTTCTGAACAGATCTTCAATTGCAATAGAAATAAAACTAAACAGCAACCAATGGGATTACACAAAATTTAAAAGCTTTTGGGATAGGAAAGGAAACAAGCAAGAGTGAGAAGACAGTCTACCGAATGAGAATACATTCTTTCAGTTAGTTTTCAAACAGAAGACTACAACCTAGAATGCATGACAAAGTGAAAAATATCAGAACTGCTCTCCATCTCCTGGTCACAAGTCACACTGCTCTGTTTCAGAACATCCAGTTTTAGGAACTCTTCTCTGAGTACTTCTGATGCAGTACTTCTTCTATTTTAAATGTTGCTGGATTTCCAATAATTGAGGTTTACAAGTAGGCACTGGTTTACACTATCTTCTATGGTGTTTACAATTTTTTTCAGCATCGATTCATCTTTTTCTGTTCACTTGGTATTGATATATTTCTGCTGACCTACCATACTGCTGATGTTGCTAAAGTCACTAGGTGGATTTTTTCAGATTCCGAAATGAGTATACTCACCTCTGTGTTGACTTTCTGTGGTATAATTTCTATGCCACTGCCTTTAGCTCTTCATGCAATAGTTTCTCTAAAATTTTCAGAAAACCATGTTTTAGAGATAAGTGAATATACTGTCATGAACCCTGAAAAGATATTTATGATGATGCTTTAATATTTACAAAATGAATATAATTTACATATTATGAAAAAAATTTACATCCATATTTAGCTAAATTAAAGGGAAAAATTAAAACAGTATGGGCCAACTTAATAGATAGTGAAGAAGGGATTTATGCGTATATAACTGTATCATGAAATTTAACACTAGAATCAATTTAGCTGAACATTAGGAAAAGTCATCGTGGTGCCTAGAGTAATAAAACCCTGGAAGTGTTGGAAGATCATGAGGGAATATATTCCTCAAGTTCATTAAGCAGAGAATGACAACATTCTGACTTAGATAATTCAGACATATTTCTGCTTCAGGCATACTGGTGAGGTATGATGAATTTTTGGTATCAGTCTCTGGAACGGAGAATCTAAGCAAACTTCTGACAATGGATGAAAGCCAGAGTTCTCCTACTGCGATTGGTCCTTGCTTTTTAAGGTATGGGCATGAAGACATGATGATTCTGCATAGATGAACAAAACTTAGGTAGTATTTTTTACATATAATATATTGCTGTTTCTAGAGCATGTATATAACTGGTCTAACTCATCTGTGAGTGTATGTCTATGCACGTAGTTGAATATGCCTTTTTTGATAGTATGACTACATTATAGTGGGAAGAGGATTGTCATAATTAAGCAATCATATTTACCCTGCTCTTTTAAATCAGGAAAACTATATTTTTCTCTAATTTTTTTCTTTTTCTTTATTTTTTGGTAGCAAGTCCATCATGTATATACCAATGAGTAAAAGTCTTTTTCAAACTTTTCTTAAAATTCCTTTATACATATGTATTGTGTGCAATTACTGATAGTCATTAAGTGTAGACAAAATTTGAAATTTATTAAGCTTTTCATATTATTTTGTTTATGATCTGACAACTGAATTAGAGACATATCTTTTACAAATAGGTATTTTCAATACAAAAGGAAATAAAAACATAGAAGAGAATTCTGTATGATAAAAATGGTTTGTTTTGTGGGTGCACTTTTCTATGTACTTGTGAACAATTAATCATGTTATTTAAGGATAATTTACATATAATTGTTTAGTTTCTTGTTTTTTTTTTTTTTTTTTGGCTTTTTTGGAGACAGGGTCTCGCTTTGTAGTTCAGGCTGGCCCTGAGCTCACTATGGTGCCCAGGCAAGCCACCATGAACTCAGCAATCCTCCTGTCTCTGCCTAGTTTCCTATTTCTTTGTAATACTATAGGAAACATTTTATTTGAATCCCCCAATTTTTTCTTTCTTTCTTTCTTTCTTTCTTTCTTTCTTTCTTTCTTTCTTTCTTTCTTTCTTTCTTTTTTTTTTTTTTTTTGAGACAGGGTCTCACTTTGTAGTTCAGGCTGGCCCTGAGCTCACTATGGTGCCCAGGCAAGCTGCTGCAAACTCAGCAATCCTCCTGTCCCTGCCTCCCGAGTGCTGGGATTACACCGATTTTTTCTTTTTAAATAAAGGACTACTCTCAAAATAAAAGTCCTGATAGACTTTCCATAGTGGACAACTTATCTTTCATTAAAACCAAAATGTTCCTTTAAAGTTCATAAAAATCAGGAAAGTACAAATTTTCTATGTCTTAGTAATTTTCTCATCACTGAGACCCACAGTCTCTGAAGACACCCAGAAATCTAAGGGGAAATGTTTATTCTGTCTATTTGTGGAAGTCTCAGTCCATAGCTGGTTGGCTTCAAAGAAGGGCAGCACGGTAGAGGAGAAAGAGCTCGTGACTTGCAGGTAGAAAGGAGAGAGAGCAATTCAGACACACATCTTTCCAGGCTCCGCCTCCAGTGGCCTATTTCCTCCAATCAGGTCGTGCCTCCCAAATCACATTTAGCTGTAAACTCGTCAGTAGATTATGTGTCATTCTCCATTGATCCAGTCACATTCTAAAGTCCCGTGTGTGAGGGCACTGACCTCTGGGAGAATAACCAGATAAGTATAAACTGTAATACACTATATTAAAATTAAGTCTTCATCAAAAGGCTTTTTAGAATGGAAATTATAGATCTCCAAGTAAGGGGAATATTTAATGGCCATATTTTTGGAAAAAGTTCTTGTATTCAAAACACATAAAAGTTATTGCAAGTGGAAAAATAGAAACAAAACCAAACATCTCAGTAGGAAGAGATTAATGGCAAGCCCTTCAAAAGGCGGGAAATAAAAATAACAGAAAAATATGATCACTCAAAAATATCCTCAACTCATTATGTAACACGAGACAAAAGATTATAACAATGAGATGCTGTTGAATAACAGAATTTTAAAAAGTAAAAATAGTCTTTAAAATTGTGATTATGTCATACAACTAGAGTTATTGAAGACATAGTGAGAGGATAAATTTGACAAGCCCACCATGTGGCTACATTTATTAATGTTGGGTTTATATTTACTATATAATCCAGCATTTCCACTGCTAGCTATAAATCCCATGGAAAAGTTAGACACAATCATTAACATTCACAGCAGCAACACTAATAGTACAAGTGTCCTAGAGCCCCGTACTGGAAACTCCAAATGTCAGGAAACATGCAATGGACTCATATATTCTAAAATAGTTATTTATACAATATTATTCAGTATAGAAACAAATATAAACAATTGTTATTATATGTAAAACCAGGGATATATCTTTCTGCTACATTTTTAAGCAAAATCAATCTATACGAAATAATGTTACTGTGTAATTAAAAGGCAGAGAAAAACTGATCTGTGAGGACATATTTGGTGAAAATAAGAAGGGCACAGAAAGACTTTTTTTAGTTGTTAGTAACATTCTGCTTTAAATTGGGTGCTTTTGACACAAGGAAACATACTTTACAAAAATTGATTGTTTGCATATATTATTCTATATGCCAATTACTGGTGTCTCTACTTATTTGGAAAAAACCATAAACCTATTTTTAATCTATTTTTAATTTTGAAACTTTATATTGTTAGTGATCTGTTAGATGATATGTCTGGACTTGTTCAACATAAAAGATTCAATTTGTATAAATACAGTTTTATAACACTCATTTCTAATACGAAACCCTCTCACACTTAGAACATAAATAACTCAAGACATGAAAAAGAACTTATATTTTAAAGATCCACTTAGCATTCCTGGTACAGTGTCCCGGCATTTGAATCCTGAAGGATCTTTCAGTCCCTATCTTGTTCACCTCTGCAGGGCCTGTCGCTGGCATCAGATCACATGGTCTATTTTTTAACCACACTCTCCATTTCTCAGAACCTGAGCCAGATTACACCCCATGTATAAAGGTTTTCAGTGTTAAGGTAAATAAATTATGAATGAATTTTTGGTTGATTTTGCTTCCTTGCTACATATTATTTATAATGCCGTCAAGGGCCACATTTCAGAATTCTAGTATGTTGTTTATTCAGTATGTGTAAACCAGTTCTCCAGGTAATCTTTTGATTGTGTTACTTGCATGACTGCTTTTCTTGCACCATAGGATTTGACATGTGAAATGGCTTTATTTAAAACACCACTCCTCCTTATTAGAGTAAGTTTTCTTTTACTTTCCTTCTTTTTTTTTTTTTTTTTTTTGGAGGATAGATCATGCTGGATTTTCCAAAGTGACCTTAAAGACATGGGCTCAAGTGATCCTTCTTCCTGAGCATCCCAAGGAGCTGGGACCTCAGGCACATGCCACCATGCCTGGCCTATGGTATGTAGTACTGATTGCTGGTGGGTGTGAGTCACCATGCCTGGTATTGTTGTATGTGGTTAATGGGGATCAAACCATGGACCCTGCATTTGCTAGGCAGGTGCTGGAACCACTGAGCTAAATCTCGGGCGCTAGACTAAGGTTTCTTACACTGTCTTTAAAGTTTACTCCAAACACAACTCAGGAGATGAAGAGACCTTCTTCTGTTACACTCCCCATGTACCCCATATACCTTTCCGATGGTACTCACATATTTTTTATTTTTACTGTATTTATTGCCTTTTCTGGATAGTAATATGCCTAATAGCATGAGCTATCCCTTGTAACTTTATAATTTTCTCCAATCACCTCACATAAGGGCAGAATAATTATTTCATATTATATGATCTTGCATGTCTTGTGGCTGTCCACACTTTGAATTATCACTTTATTTATTTTTAATAGAAAACCATTAATACATAATAGAATGTGGCTGTCTCCACGAGCAATGGGCATATACGTGCACATGTGTGAGCACATAGGTACTGTATCAGTGTGGAAGCTAGTATATGAAACTTTTTATTGATTTTATTAGAGATATTATATGAAAATTGAGGACCTATTTTGTGGACATACGTTAAAATAAGACATCATTATTAAATCGAGAAATAAAGAACAAATGGAAATAACTTGACCCTCTCTGTTTTCTTCCTGCCAAATAATGCCCTTGAACATTTAATCAAAGGAAAAAATATAAATTGATTCCCTAAGCAGCCGCAGCTCACCTTGAAGAGAAAGGCATTCCAACTGTTTCAGGAAAAAAAAAATGCAGCACATTTATGCTTAAGAAACAAAAGGGAAGCCATCCTGAATTAATATATAATGAAGGAGATGGTAATTATTTGATCCAAAGGTTTCCTGAATTTCACAGTTCTAATGTCTGTTGGAACACTTCATGCTGAGAGCAGCACATACAAAGAAGAATGTGAAATGAAGTCGTGTTGAGGGCTCTGGGCTTTTACAAAAAGTTACTCTGTCTTTTAAGTATGATTGAATCTAATGCTTTGTTCCCCAGCTTCAGCGGCCACCTTAGACTCAGCTGCTTCTGAGAACACCAACTTTATTGAAAACATTATGGAATAAATCAAGCGCATTGCTCAGACCTCTGTGTGGAACTGGGAAGCAACAGTTGCTTAATTCTTATTGAATGTTGCTTTGAGAGGTAAAAGATTCAATCCCAGAAGCAAACATGGTCTTTCCTAAAAATGTCTATTAACTTCCCTCATAGAAGCCAAGAAACCAGATGAGTCTCTTTAGTCAGTTTTGTTTTTAAATATGCTATAGTACAAATCAACCAAGCAGTTTTCTATTCATGAAAGAAATATATGACACAGTAGATGTCCTTGGGTGCATGCTGTGGGCTCCTGAAATTATAGTCTAGCTTAGTGACATAAAATCATTCTGATTTTAGCATAAGAGCAAAAAAATGATAACTGCCTGAGGAGTTCATTAAATTACAACTAAGCCAGAAGTTAATCTTTCTTATTACTGCTCTGAGGACTTAAGAAATGTTTGAGTCCAAGTCTTTCAAGCTATGTTTAATTGTGGAAAAAATACGCCTAATTATTTATTTCTTTAGGTAGTGTTAGTTAATTTATTTTCAAATAAAAATGTCTAAACCATCAAGCTATTTTTTTTTGTAACAGGGTCTCACTTTGTAGTTCAGGCTGGCCTTGAGCTCACTATGTAGCCCAGGCAAGCCTCGAACTCAGCAACCCTCCTGTCTCTGCCTCCTGAGTGCTGGGATGACAGGCATGAGCCACCACACCCGGCTAAGCTATTTTTAACAGAGATATAAACCAGATGCTGTTCTGGAAGTGCTGGAAGGATCATCAGTAAAATAGTTGTGTATCCAGGCATGCTAAAACAATGTAGAAATTTTAACTATTCCTAAAATACTAATTTATCAAATAATAATACTTATTTTGAGACACAGTTTAGTGCATCAGTCTCCATGAAACAATATTTTGTATGTGTTACCATAACAATTATTACTTACATATTTTATTCTGTGTAATTTAAATTCTACACTTGATCTTAGCCAAAAGGCCAAGAAGCGATG
Organism: Thryonomys swinderianus; assembly: GCA_004025085.1. NCBI lineage: Eukaryota > Metazoa > Chordata > Mammalia > Rodentia > Thryonomyidae > Thryonomys > Thryonomys swinderianus. Next base: position 21,736 of record PVIC010019884.1, on the reverse strand, counting down.
TAATTTAAATTGTAGTTAAAGTATTTCATCATCATGCTAAATAAACTTAATAAAAACAAAAATTGTACACTGAATTCTCTCTAGGACATTATCTGACACTGAAGTTTAGCAAAAACAAATTGTATATTATGACTCTTACTGAATCTTTACTCTCCTTCAATAAACAAAAATTTAATTCAACCACCAGTTAATTTTCTTGTAAAAATCTCACTCGATTAAGAGGAAACATTAAGATTTTCAACTTAGAAAATGTTTTGCAGAAAAACTAAAGTTTCATTTTCATTATCATTTCAGCATTTTTAGCACTTAGGAGTTATCAAACCAACTTTATCAAAAGTTTCCATGTCATACCTCGATACACTGAATATCAATATATTACTTATTATTATTTTTTTTGTCATGCCATGTAGCTGAAGCTGGTGATTCTCTTGCATCAGCCTCTGAGACATTGCTGATGCTACTGTGTCCCACCTGAAATTTCTATCTATATGATTTGAATGACAAAAAAACAAAAACATTTCATATCAGTGAATAATTAACATCTTGATTACTAACAACGGAAGACATAAAATACCATCCCAAGCAGGAATTTTAAAATTATTTGCAGAAATACAACCAAGTATAAAATATTTACATTCTTAAAGAATTGTAAATCTTTCAAAGGGAATTGTTAGTAACAAAAATAAAAATAAGATGATGTATATTTTTTCTTAATGGAACGTTAGAACTTTTATATTTATTAATTTACTAGGTAGAAAGTTCAAATATGTTTCTCAGATTATTCAAGTGAAAATATTGTTTTCATGTCTTCCTCTAATTTCCTTGAATTTCATTCTGTTTCATTTTTCTTCCATACATCTTTCAAAGTATTAGGTGAAAAAAAGAATGAAAAACCACACTAGACTGATCAATTAGCTATAATAATGCCCTCTAAACTAGTCTGTTTGCTCTATACATTTGAATGTGTTAGGGTTGTCAGATCAGTGGAACCAAAGTGTTAATTTTTTTTGAGGGCCATGAGTAAATCCTTGTAAGATGGCCACCTTTTCTCTGTTTTTTTTTTTTCAATTCATCCTCTCGTTCTCTGTCTCCCTCTGTCTCTAATTTCTAAATCTTTAATTTTTAAGTCTTATCTCCAAAGCTTTTAAAGCCATGAACTTTAAGATATCACCACAAAAATACATTCATCTTCTTGTTCTTTGATAATTAAAATAATTGGACAAATTTTATATTTCAAGGGTGCTGCATAATGTGATAAGATCTTATATTGGATATGCTTTGCTGAACTTTCAGAAGATCAAGATCGAACTTTCTGGCAATATGGAACATTTCCAGCAAGTGAGCTATTTGTTCAATGATTAATCCTCCATTCTATTACTTTTAGCCTGATAATTGTCTCACTTAAAATTCTGTCATTTTTCATAAAATATTTAACATTTAAATGATCATATAATGTAAAAATATACCTTTGGTTACATATCAGCACTAATTTTCTTCCCATAGTTGTAATATTACTTATAAACTGATTTTTCTACCAAAGATGATAACTACTTATACCTTTCAGACTATAAAAGTCAAAAAATTTTCAGTATCTACAAATCTATTGAGAAGATAGAGCAGAAATGTTTCTGAGATATGCATATTATGAATGTGAATTCTTTTTTTAGCAATAAGGGTGGAGGCATGTTGGGAAAGAAAAGCAAAATACACCCATAACTCTCACTATGCACTAAACTAAAATTGAGATGAATGAAAGACCTAAATATTGAAATGGAAACATTAAATCTTCTGAGACACAGAATAGGTAAAATCCTTGAAGATACAGGGGTGGGCAAAAAGATTATCAATAAAACCTTGATCACACAAGAAATGCTACAAAGAGTCAACAATTCGGATTTCATCAGTATTAAAATTTTGCAAAAAATAAGATCACTAATAGAGTGAAGAGAAAACTCACAGAATAAGAAAAAGATTTCCAGCTATTTCTCACAAAAAAAGACATATCTAGAATATATAAAAATTAAAAAGCCTCTGGGCATGGTGGCTCATGCCTGTAATCTCAGCACTCGGGAGGCAGAGACAGGAGGACTGCTGAGTTTGAGGCTTGCTTGGGCTACATAGTGAGCTCAGGGCCATCCTGAACTACAAAGTGAGAGCCTGTCTCAAAAAAAAAAAAAAAAAAGAAAACCCTCACCCTCCAAGTTTAAGGCTCAATCCCAAAGTGCGGACCTAAAATTAATAGATATTTTTGAGGCAAAGATACAAAAATGGTTGGGCCAGAGAGAGATTTAGCTCAGTGGTTCCAGCACCTGCCTAGCAAGTGCAAGGTCTCTGGTTCAATCCCCAGTAACCACATACAAAAATACTGGTCGTGGTGACTCACACCCACAAGCAATCAGTACCACACACCACAATCCTGGGCATGGTGCTCACTCCTGTAATCCTAGCACTCGGGAGGCAGAGGCAGGAGGATTGCTGAGTTTGAGGCTTGTCTGGGCTACTTAGTGAGCTCAGGACCAGTCTGAACTACAAAGCGAGACCCTGTCTCAAAAAACTAAAAGTAAAGAAAAGAAAAAAAAAGCCAAATAAATGAAATATCATGGTTCACTTGAGGGATGTGGTTCAAAGCAACACTGAGAATCTGTCACACTCCAGAAAGAATGGCGGTTATCAAGAAGTCCATCAATAAAAATACTGGTGAAGCTGTGGGGGAAAAGGAACCTTCACCGCTTCACTGTTGGTCAAAGTATAGACTAGCACAACCACTGTGGAAATCAGTAGGAAGTTTTCTCAAAAAACTACAATCAGAAGTTCCATTTGACTCAGATATTCAGCTCCTTCATACCTTCCCCAACGAGCTAAAAGAATCATACCATGGCAATATATATACACTCACATTGATAGGAGCCAATTTGCAATTGTAAATCCTGAAAATAGCTCAAATTAGTGGTGAATGGATAAAAATGTAGTTTTTTTGTATTACTCGGCCATGAAAAAGATCAACTCAATACATTAATAATTAAATGAATGTATCTTGAGAACATACTGTTAAATGAGATACATTGGATTCATATATTTAAATATCATATTGTTTCTCTGATAAGAGGAATTAAAATGGTAAATAAAGACCAAAATAGATAATAGATATAAGTAGGAAGAAAATGTACTAATTGGATTAGATAATAGGATAAAAGTAGGATAATAATAATGCAGATTGGGAGTATAAGGAAAAATAGAAATAGATTTTGTAAATAAGGAAGAGAGGGATAGTCACAGAGAAAGAGGAGGATGGGGAAAAAAGGCTTAAGATATATTATGTACAGGTACAAATTTCCTATAATGAATGTGATCATTATGTATGTTAAAAGTGTACCAATAGATTAATTTAAAGAGGGGCCTGAGACTGAGCTCAGTGGCGCCACACCTGCCTTGCAAGTGTGAGATTCTGAGTTTGATCCCTGGGACTGGAAAAAAAAAAAAAAGAAACAAAATTAATTTTTAAAAAGAAGGACAAAATAGCAGGGGAAACAAGAGATGTCATGCCTCCATCATGACAAGTAAAGTGTAGCAATATTGTTACCACCAATAGCCAAAAAAGAAAGCCCAGGATTAAAACAGCAGGATCTTTCTCAGAAGGAATCTTGATTAACATTTCATAAAGTCACAGCTTGCATATTCATAACCAGGCATGATTCTGTTTTCTCAAAGAAGTATGCTTTCTTTGGTTTTGCTGCTTTTATTTTCCCCCTTTTTGCACAAAATGATATAAACACTAACCATATATTAAACTTTTTATTAAGGAGAAAGTGTCTTCGTGTCATGAAAAATGATACAGGGTAACATGTTGTCTAAATATGGTGCTGAGGGGAGGGGGGTGAGCTGTAGAACTCAGCCCTTTTAAACTCCAAAGCTGCAAACGGATGTCATGCAATCATTGCACAGTCATACTTTTTTTTCTTTATTGGTACAATTTATATACATCTTACAAACACACATAACATCGGGGAATTTGTACCAATATATGACACAAGTTAATTCTCATTGTCACCCATATCCCTACCCACCCACACCTCCCCACCCCCTATATACATGCTCTTTTATTTTCTTTCAGAATCATATTTATTCCTTCCCCTCATTACATTCCCACACCAAATTTCCTCTGGAAACTTCCCATTCTACAAAAACTGTCATACTTTCTAGAGCTCTTTTGCATCTACAGGTGCTCATATCAAAGAAAAGATCCGGTATTTGCCTATCTGTGATCTATTTATTTCATTTATTAGTGTGTCCTCCAGGTGTATCCATTTTCACATAAATGAATCAATCAATCTTATCATTCTTTATGGCAGAATAATACTCCATTTTATTAAACAAAAAAAAAACCTACATCTTTATTCACTCTCCAGTTGATGGACATTTGGGTTGTTTCCAAGATTGAGCTATCAAGAACTAAGCTGCTATGAACAATGGTGTACATCTGTCCCTCCAATGTGATTTTTAAGCCTGCTGGAAAACAGTTTAGGCAAAACTCTTGGAGACATTGGCTTAGGCAGAGACTTTATGAATAAAACCTCTGTAGCACAAGAACTAGCAGAATCAACAAATGGGATCTCATCCTACTGAAAAGCTTTTGCACAGCAAAAGAAGCCACTGGCACTACTAAAAGACAACCAACAACATGGGAAAAAAAATCTTTACTAGCTGTTTATCAGACAAAGGGCTATTATCTACAATATATAAAGAACTTAAACAGACCATCCTCCCCAAGTTCAAAGACCCAACTCAAAAATGGGCATCTGAAATGAACAGACACTTCTCAGAGGCAGAAGTCAAAGCATCTGAGAAGCACATGAAGAAATGTTCAACATCACTGGTCATTCGAGAGTTGCAAATGAAAAACAACACTGAGATTTCATCTCACTCCACAAAGAATGGCTGAAATTACAAAATCAACCAAAAATAAATGCTGGCGAGGTTGTGGGGAGAAAGGAACCCTTCTCCACTGTTGGATTGCAGACTTGTGCAACCATTGTGGAGATCTGTGTGGAGATTTCTCAGAAAAGTAGGACTAGGGGTCCCATTTGACCCTGCTATCCCCCTGCTAGGAATACACCCAAAAGAATTTAAAAAATCACAGTCACACTTTTGAGGGAAAGTGAGAAAGTCAGATTTACACATAAAAATCTTCCAACTTCTAAATGTTATAATTACTGGTGCACTTACACAGGATCTATTAACACAAGTTAGAGAATAACATAGTATAAATTAGGGCCACATTATCAACTGTGGAGATAGAAAGGAAATACTGTATGCAATCACCTGTGTGACACAACTGGACATTTAGAAAGACGTGTCTGTCCAATATGTGTTCTAATATCATTGTGATCTTGGTGATGACTTTCCTGAATTTCCATGTGGAACTTGCACTGTCAGTATCCATTCACTCGACTGGTTTCTTTATAGATGTTTCCATATACATACATACATACACACACACACACACACACACAGTATTCAGGGTCGAAGGAATTTTGTTTTACCCTCTTCCACTTATTTATTTATTATATTTTACAGGAGTTGGTGGAAGGCACTTTATTAAAGCAATTTTGACATAGAAAGGAAAAGAAACTAGCCTTAAAAAGCAGTAAAAACCATGCTGACAACTGTCGCGGATGAGACCGTGTAATGTGTAAGAATTCTGGTCGATCAGTTCATGCTCCAGTTATTAACATGATTGGGGAGGAATCTCAAGGTAAAAAGGTTGTGTAATGCAAACAGTGAGGAAAATTTTATTGATCACACTGATTACATGGTTCTTATGAGCCAACTCTTACTTGTCTCAGAAGGCTAGTGCCTCAGATCATTATCAGTGGTCACATATTCCTGAGGTGTTAACATTTGTGACTTACGTCTTTAAATATTTAAGATTTTGTCAACAGACAAAAGACTTATGAAAATTCATGTAGGAAGATTATAAAGAAAGCCTTGAATATGCTAAATCAATATATGGAAAACATACCATAGAAATTAAATTTTAAAATCATACGTTTTGCTTCAAGGAAGGGTATACTTACTGTGATGGATGTTGGTTTTGTTAATAGTCCACTTGCCAGAAAAAGAAAGATGCAGTGAAGCAAGGTTCTACTTGTGCATAAGGAGGACATGTAGCCTCCTGCATTAGAGCCTTTACTGCTTTCTCCCAAGACTCCCTCCACTTGTCCTTCTGGGGTCTAAAGGAAGGGCTGGCCTTATTCTGTTTCAGTTCCAGTATTTCATTGTTTTTCATTGGTACCTTCATTGCACCTTGCTAGTCCTCTGACCCTAACCATACATTGGAACATAGTCTCTTGAATTGGGGTATTTATTTTAGCCAAAGAAATTGCTATTTTTTTCTGCCAGGAGCCTAATAAGTACACTGTTTTATCTCTTAAAAAATAACTAGGCAGAAAGTGAATTCTGATTTATATGGAGAAAATTGTACACTAAATTACATAGGAAAGCTACATTAATCAGAAGTTATTCATTTTCAAATGTCATAAAATCAACTTACACTGATTGTTAGAAACACTTTTAAAACCAAAAATAAAGTACTGTAAAATACATCTACTCTCTTAGCTATAAAATGGTGTCACCATGATATTTACTCATTTTTCCCCTCTCATTCTATTGGCTTTATTCTCTAGTAAGAACTCTGCCTATGGCTGGAAAAAATGCTTCAGTCATTCTGGCTTATATGATCCTTCCAACTCACCCTTGCTTTAGAAAAAAAGAATTTCTTATCAATGCCTCAAAAAGGTCCTAATTCACCTTTCTTGATCCAAGTATGTACTTCTTGACCAAATTTTTGCTTCACTAACTGAACGTGTTCTATTTCCTCATACAGGTCAAGTGTCTGAGTGCTTGCTTAGGTAGAGCAGTTCCACAAAACCAGACAAAAAAAGATCAGTAGCCTAAAATAACTGGAATCCATTTATTTGGTAAACATATTGATTTTGATGTTGCTTCATTCCTTCATTCATGGATCATGTAAAACAATAGCTACATAGGAATAGTAAGATAAGCATCCTGGGAATATTGGGGTGCAACTGCTTAATACAGAAAGTGCTAGAAATAAGACACTGTGAACATTACACTAGAGTCCTTGAAAACTTCTGCTTCAGAGTTGATAGGAATTACAAAGAGATTTGTATGTGGGTTTGATTTATATCTTTGAATTTTAAAATTTAATTCCCTCTCCAACTTAAGTGGAGATAATCATATATACCTTGTTGAAATGACTTTGTAATTTCTGAGAACCTTGCTCTCACCACTAGGTTAAAGACTTAGAGTCAAAATAAATGAACTGCTTGTAGCATTGTTGCTGATAGTGTACCAGGGAATGAATACTGTCAAGAGTCACTGTTTGATTTTTGGATATAAGTAAAATATTCAAGTCTCTTTTTCTACAGAGGCACAAGAGTTGATTCTGCAAAAGTTCTTGCTTTTCCTATCTGTGATGTTGGTGCTATTCATTAATTAAAGATCATTTTCCAACTCTGACTAAAGAATAATTTATTTTTAACAAGTTGGGGCTAGAAATTATAGAAAGACAAATATATTTAAAACTAATAAATAATTGAATGACGTCCCCGTGGCTTAAAGCATTTACATTAAGTGGCTCTACAGTGTGATGCATTACATTGGATGTGTTAACTGTTGTGTCAGCTGATTGGCAGATGGATAAATTTGTCTTCTGTGCATATAATACTTGGGCCTAACTACTATTCACTGCTGCAAAGTGCCTTATCCACCACTGTGGGACTCCACACAACACAGGCTCTGATCAAGAAGTGAGGCAAGCAAAGAAGTGAGGCAGTAGGCTCATGCTCATGGAATTCACTGGTCCTACTATAGAGAAGCAGCTGGATTGATAGATAGGTGGAATGCCTTGTTAAAGAAGCAGTTACAGCGCCTGCTAGTGACCATGACTTGAAGACCAGGGCCAGGTTGTTCAAAAGACTGCATAATGGTATTCACAATGGTATTTGCTTTGAATCTGCATTCACTATGTGGGACTCCATCTTTCATGGATAAGACCCATGGGTCTAGGAATCAAGGAGTGGATGTGGGGATGGTACCACTCAACATTATCCTTAGTGATCCACTCTAGTGATTGCTTTGCTCCCTGTTCCTGTGGCCATATTCTCTGCTGTCTTAGAAGTCTTAGTTCTAGAGGGGCAAATGTTTGTACCAGGAAGCACAACAGTGATACCCCTGAAATGGAAGCTAAGAGTTCTCCCTGGTCATTTCAGACTTCTCGTGCCTCTGGGTAAACAAGCTGAAAATGCCGTTACGGTTTTTATAGGGCTGATTGACTCAGACAATCAAGGAGAAACTGAACTGTTACTCCACTATATAGTCTAGGCTGGCCTCAAACTTGGGGTGATTGTGCCTCAGCCTCCAAAGTGGTGGGATTACAGACAGGACTCAGAAGTTTTGATACATAACTTGTTTTTTTTTTTTTGAGACAGGGTCTCGCTTTGTAGTTCAGGCTGGCTCTGAGCTCACTATGTAGCCCAGGCAAGCCTCGAACTCAGCAATCCTCCTGCCTCTGCCTCCCAAGTGCTGGGATTACAGGCATGAGCCACCACGCCCAGCTATATAACTTGTTTTAAAAAAGATTCAAGGGTGGATGCCAGTTATAACGTTTTTATTAATCTTCCAAATGTCCTACACAGTGTGAGAAGATAGGAACACCAGAAATCGGAAGATTTTCTCTAATAGAAGGAGCTTTAAGTGTCCTAATGCTCCACAAAATAGAGGGGGAAGGTGGTAACAATTTATCTGAGAGTCCTGAGTTCAGGAACTCTCCTGATTTACAAGGCTCTTTCCAGAAAATCCAACAGACAGCTGAAGGTAGCAGTGGACTCTTCAGTTATCTGGACTGTCCAAAGGGTTTATAAGAATAAGGCTTGAGAATGCTGGAACTGATTGACTTTGTGAACATGCACAATTCACTAATAAACTTCAGCGTGAAGGCTCTAAATGAGAGACGGTGGAGTGAAAGAGAAATTGTCTAAACAGAGCAATAGTAGAAAAAGCAAAAGGATGATTGATTCATGGTTCATGGGATCAGCAAGTCTCAGAAGGTATGGAGCCATTATTTTTATCACCAAAAACTTCTGAAGAAAGAACAGTACTGGCTCAAACCTGGGCAAGCTATCATTAATTTTTTTAAAATCTAATTTTGCTTGAAAATGAATAGCACAAAAATGGTGTACTATAAAACTGGTTCTGCAAGTGAGTTACCATGAAAAGGTATGGAGAATTCTTGTATACATATTAGTCAGTATAATTAGCCAATCCGAAAAGGGTAAATGATGACCTGAAAAAGGTATATGATTATATATATGTTATATATGAAATATTACATATATATTTAACATGATATAGATTTATATGTGAATATATATATATATAAAGAAATAATTTGCATATGTGAATACAGGTGTGAATATAGAGTACATGATTAACAGTATGATATCTGGCATCTGGAAAATTAAAAAATGCACAAAACTAAAGTGTTGGTGGTTGTTAGACCATCTGGGAAGGAGATAGGAACATGCAAGCTGTAGAGGATGACTTTGGTATAGGGAGTATTTGATATGACACCGTCAGGATGGATTTACCTCATGACACATTTGCCAAACTCCACAGAATGTATAACATTAATAGCAGAGATTAATGTAAAATACAGACTTCAGCTGACAACATGTTAATGTACATTTGCTGGTTATAATAGATGTATGTCTATTCTGATGTAGAACAATGATATTATGGGAAATGTATTTTGAAGTGAGGAACAATGTTAAATATAAGTTAGTAATGACAGAAGTTGTGGTGAGGCATGCTTTAACTTATCATTCATATACATGTGGATGATTTATATAAGAAAATATTTAAAAACTTGCCAGGCATCGTGGCTCATGCCTGTAACCCCAGCACTCAGGAAGCAGAGGCAGGAGGGTTGCTGAGTTCAAGGCTTGCCTGGGCTACATAGTGATCTCAGAGCCAGGCTGAACTACAAAGTGAGACCCTATCTTAAAAAAAAAAAAAAGTTTAAATCTAAGGAAAATTGTAGATTTTTGAATTATGGATATTAAATGCATGAGTATTTAGAGTTATTATTTCTTTGAAAATTGAATACCTTATCATAATGAGATATTATTCTGTTCCTAGAAATATGCTTTATTCTTTAAATTGTTCTCTCTGATATTAATACGAATGAATGGCTACATAAATGAAATATGAAATAATGCAGTCTCTATAATAGTGTCATCATGTGGGTCTTTTAGTCCATCTTTTAAATTTAAGCTTTTATATTTTTATATTTAGAGTGAGTTTCACATAGGCAGCACATACAGGTGACCTCTACCAGTGGGCTGTAGAACTGTGGCTTCAATCTCTTAAGGACTTAAAATATTTTTAAAAAAATGAAAATGGATCTTTTCTGAATTAGTGCAGACTTTGGGGGTATTAATATGTAAACAATGTGGAATAACAACTGTCTGTATATCATTTATGTTTTATAAGTATTATCATTATGTAACTATGCCATGCTAAATAATAAAGGTGATTTAAAGTATACTGGAGAAAATGCACAGGTGATATGCAAACACTATGCTATTTTATGTTAGAAACTTGAAAATCCATAGCTTTTGAGAAATAGGTGGGTGTCTGGGACCCAACGTGACATGAGTAATGAGGCATGACTACAGTGGACCCTCAAGTTATGACCAACCTGACATACAAACAACTTGGGTTATTTATGTTAATAAAGGTGTATGTACCTCTTGTTATCTACAGTATGTGTCCAGGTAAACATCAGATCTCAGATGTATTCACTTATAGCTAATTCGAGTTACAAAAAGCCTTCTGGAACAGAATGAGTTTGTAAGTCCAGGGTCCACTGCTAGCTTTTGTACCAGTATGAAACTTTCTTCAATTATTTGTGATATATAAACCAGTCATAAGTAGAGTGACTGTTGGTGTTGCCGGGATTAAATCTAGGCTTTAAAAATTACTTTCCATTTGTCCCATTGCTGTGTGTGGGTCTTAAGAGACCCCTAATGTTCCAGCGAAAGTTGCTCAGTCACCAGCTATGGCCCTTCAGTGAGGTGAGAAAATATTTAACAAAACAGGCCAAGTGGAAGAAGTTAGATCTTTTGTGTGTGGCTTGGAGGGGACTCTGGGACCCCAGGCGCTTCTCAGCTACACCCATCTTCCTGCCATCGTCAGGCGAAGACTTTGCTCTGTAGCTCACTTTCTGACGTAATGTTCTGATTCTCTCTAGACCCAAAGTGATGAAGGAACTTTACCATGGGCTGAAACCATGAGCTAAAAACAATACTGTCATCTGTAATCTGATATTAAACAATATCATATACATTATCCATGTATATCCATATTCATAGCAGCACAATTCATAATAGCTTTACCTTGGAAAGCATATATGACCACCAACAGATGAACATATGAAGACAATGTGATACACACACACACACACACACACACACACAGTGAGGTACTAAAGTCAAATAAATATGTCTAAATTTTCTATCTCACATTTTATATCTATATTCTTGGATCAGTTTTATTGACTCATATCAATCCACGTGTTAATTTCTCATGTCTCTAAATTCTTGTAAAAGGGATAAGACCGTATCAATATTTTCTTTGCCGTATATATTCCACTTTGCACAGCAGCAGTATTGTGCTTGCTTTGTCCTCAGGTCTCTGCTAAATTTTTATGATCAAAAACAGCTAACACTGTGTCACAGCATGTTGCCTATTATCAACTACCTAAAAAATAACTATTCACCTAAATCTTCACTTTTGCCTAATTCTCCAATTATAATTACAACATCAGCCATAGATCACACCAAAAGTGTTTTGTAGGAGTTATAAATAATCTGGGTATTGTTGGATAGATATAAATTGAGTAGACTCTAATTCTCTCAGGACTTAAACAATCCCAGACAAATTCGTCTTGCATGACTTTTATGAGAGGTTTGTTATGCCTCCCTATCATGAGAGAAATAATTCTGCAAGAAGACATTGAAAGAAATCTTATCTTCTTTTAAGGGGAAGTAAATTAAACTTTTTGAGAATTACAAGAATCTGGCAATACTTAAAATTGCTGAAATGACTAAACTTTCTCTATAATAAAGCACTTATTTGCAGTTGGGAAAAGTGATAAGTAATGGGTTTTTTTTTGTAAACTAGAACAGGTAAAATATATAAGTGATTATTATAAACAAATCTAAGTGACAAGTATAAGAGTAATACTTGCTTATTTTAAGTATCATCACATTTTTAATTCTCCTGGGTAACTTTGGATATACACACAGAGAATTAGATTCTCCACGTGTCATGGTGGGAAACACCAAAACTCAAGACAGCATACAAACCTAAGTGATTTGCAAAGGTAAGGAATTTAGACAAGGTGTCCACTGAAGACAAAGAGAGACTATAAATCAGTCCGAGGTCGAGCCTATTCTTTACGGGAATGTTGGCGATCTGGATAGAAATATTCAAAGTGCAATTATGTACATTGATTCAGATACAATGAAAAGTAACCCAGTCATTGTCCTGAAGTCCTTAGGGGAGGAAAAGAAGATTCTCTGAAACTTGAAACGTATAAAGTGTTACAAGACTATACTAGGAAGGTCTACTTGAGAAACAGAGTTAAGCTATGAATTACTTAGTTACTGTGTATCAGCATCCAAGGAGAGGGGCAAGGGTTGCGATCATGGGATGAACTGAACCAACGCTTGACATGAGGAGAGGTGTAGCACCGGAGAAGAAGCAAATGGAGCCGTCCTTCTTAGCCAAGCCCTTTGGTAAGAACAAGCTCTTCCAGGCCCCCGGCTGAAGCCCAGGGCATCCTGGAGAACAGTAACAGTCCAGTCAGTGCAGTTCTGCTACACTGAAAGTTTCATAAAATTATCACACACACCCATCTCTTTTCAAGAGTGTGTATTTTGATCAAAGTTGTAGACCATTATTGTTTATCCTTTATTCTAGACAGACAAACTCCACTATCATATTGCATATAGAAGGTCTGAGTTCCTACTTATCTGTGGGCAAATGCAATTATCTGAAGTAAAGCCCTAGCATTTTGCTGGTACAGAATTTCCCCAAATCTTTGTCTACGAGTCAAGTGCCTTAGTCCATCTTTTAATATCCGTGGTTTTTCACCAAGGCCTTGCTGTGTGGTACCATAAGAGATTCAGCCCCTTTCTCTTTTACGAGTAGCCACCATCTGTAATAAGACTCCTATCAACCTAAAAGAGAGGAGTGGTATCTTGTGTGAACTCTTTGTAATCCGTTATCACTTCCTCTGCAGGACTGTAGGTGCTTCTCTGTGATACCTGTGGCCCCGTCACAGGTACAAGGCTGTGTAGTTAGCACAGGACACAGGAGCATGAACACAGAACTCTGCCTTCTTCCCCCAAACACAAGTAATACACTGACATTGTATTAAAGAGACTTTGCTATGACTTTCAAGTAGAATATGAACATTACTAAGCAAAATATTATTTACCACTCCCTGGTAGACATATTTTATTTTCATTAATGTGATCCTTGTAATAGTCACCACAGATATTTGATGTTAATACATATAATTATATTATAAATGTTATATTTATAGGACCCAAACTGTAAACATACAACAGAAGATTATAAATAAATCATGTTTAACTAGACATTTAAATTCTGTGATTAATGCTACTAGTAGCTAGTGCTACTCAATTAGTTGGGATCATGTCATACTTTATGAAACACATTTATTGCACAGTGGGAGCACAGGTATAATCCAAGGTAATTAAATAAAACAATATTGTAAAAAAGATCAAAGCTGCTACTCTATCACTAAGAGGAAAGATGTTATAAGGATTCTAGTCAGTTGGCTTTGAAGTAAGCAAACAGATTTAATTAAGAAGGAATAGGCCTTTCCCAGTTAGCCAAACCTTAAAAAAAAAAAAAAAAGCCCCAAACCTTTGTTACTGCAAGAGGGAAAAAAAAAAAAGCTAGGCTTTGTGGCTCACGCCTATAATCCCAGAACTCGGGAGGCAGAGGCAGGAGGACTGGGAGGATTGCTGAGTTCAAGGCTTGCCTGGGCTACATAGTGAGCTCAGGGCCAGCCTAGACTACAAAGCAAGATCCTGTCTCAAAAAAAAAAAGAAATATATATATATATATATATATATATTTATTTATTTATTATATGATTAAGAGTTTAGCACCTCAAAAATCTTCTTTCACTGGCAAGTTTCATTCATTTGTGTGCAAGTGGATACACCTTCAGGACACACTAATAAGTGAAATAGATCCCAGATATGTGAATACCATATCTTTTCTCTAGTATGAGAACCTGTAGATGTAAATGAATTATAGAATGTATGATAGATTTTGTAAAATAGGAAATATTCAAAGGGAATGTGGTGGGGGAATGCAATGAGTGGAAATAATAAATACAAATTGGAAAGAAAAAGAAAGAGCATGTATATGAGGGGTGGGGTGTGGGGGTGTGTAGGGATATGGGTAAAAATGAGAATTAATTTCTGTCATATACTGGTACAAATGCCCCAAAGTTGAGTGTGATTGTGAGCTGCATATAAAATGTACCAATAAAAAATTCAATTAAAAAACCTTTTCTTTCAGCCATGGAGGCTGTTAAAAGAGTCAAGGAAGCAGTTTAATGATAATCTCCTTGATCTGAGTTTACCAATTTTAAAACTAGAACCGCACACACAGCATGTGGCACAGACAAAGTTCAGTTGACTTTGCATTTGAAGCTACCACTTGTCCTTGCTAGTACTGAGCTTTTGCTTGGATTGAAAACAAACAAATTTGTCTCTGGCTGAAAGTCACAGAGAACTATGTGGTAGAAAGAATATGCACAAAACACAGATTCTATCATCATTCTCAGGAAAGAAAGCACACAGGGCAGGACTTGATGGAGGTTACCTTCACCTGCATTCAACATTCATACGTCAATATAGACTGAAAAAAAATCAGTGTCAAATGAAATAGTACTTGTGGTTATTTCCTAATTTCAGAAAGAATAGAAGAGATAGGACTAACTAAGACTTATTCTACTATTTGAATGACATGTTAGGAGAGAGCACGTGATAGTTCTAGAATTGCTACTAACCTTCATCAGAAGAGTAAATCAAATATAATATGGACTAACCACAGCAAGTAGAGAATTCAAAACAAAAGTATAAAAGAATTAGGGGTGTTGACTCCTGTCTCATAACAATTTATGTCACCTGCTTAGAGTGTGCAAAAGTCTAATGTACTTGGAAAGTTAATAGCACGTTTTTCATAAACTAAAATGAGCTGGCAATCCCAATTGCAGCTGGTCTACTGGAAACAATATTATATTGGGGAAAATTCTTACAGCCCTGGCATCTGCTGTGTGGCACCAGGCCTGGCAAATGCTCTTGGCTCCCTTCCCGTAAGTAGGGAAAAGTGAAGTCACTTACACACCAAGGGAAATAGTACACCTTTGATTGGTTTGATCTTTCTTGTAGTTATTACATTTACTGGAAGATCGTTGACAACCTTACTAGTGTTTGCAACATATGGCTGACCAATTACGTCAATGATATTCGGGTAGAAATTATAAGCAGGGAGAAACAAGAATCTTAGTTTTCATGTTTTTAGATATGCTTTCACTTTTGTGGGAATTAGACCAAAACTTTTTTAGGGCTCCAGCATGACTGACCACAGGGATGTACAGCGGTGCCACAGGTCTGGCTGTAGGACAAGCCATCCTGGCCCTTGGATCCTGTGTTGCTACAGACTCTAAAATACCTGAAAGCCTGAGGCAGAGGAAGTGTATCAGCATTCAGAAAAACTCCCAAGAAAAATCCAGACATAGACTTGTAGTGTTATTTATTAACTCTATCAAAAACTATACCTTTGACCCATGGATAGTCAACACAGAGGGAATAAAAGGACAATGCTACGATTTAAGGACAAGTCTTCAGGGTAAGTTAGCCCTGATCAAAGTAAAGTGT
Organism: Thryonomys swinderianus; assembly: GCA_004025085.1. NCBI lineage: Eukaryota > Metazoa > Chordata > Mammalia > Rodentia > Thryonomyidae > Thryonomys > Thryonomys swinderianus. Next base: position 5,666 of record PVIC010019884.1, on the reverse strand, counting down.
GTTCCTCTCTACCACACTAACAATGACTTTTATCTTTACATATCCAAAAGGAATTTGCAAATCGGCACATTTTGATGATGTGTTTAATTGGTCATCTAATAAAGAAAAAGATTGTGTGAGTATACAGAGGTTCATAGTCTTATAGCTTAGTGTGCCAGTTAGAAACTTAGGAACAGAAGCTAGAAAATTGGTAAGAGAAGTCAGGGAAAGCTTATGAATAGAGCAGCTCTCAAAATGGCACAGGCTATAAAAATAACTGTCTTAGTAAATGTATATGTGATCACACTCATCATTGAAGAGGCTCTCAATAATTAGAGAGGAAATATGATAATTTTGACACGTACTCCAAAACTTGCTCATTAATGTAGCATAGAATGTGGACAGAAAATCAGGGAGAAAGTAAGACATCCACTTAACAAGGAGAAATTCTCTACTCAAAAGGTGATTTGATTATTATTTTTGCTGTGCAGCCAACCAGTCAATGGCTGAGGGCCTAATACAGTATCATTCTCTGATCAGACTAACTGGCTTTCTAGTAGGAGGTTCATTATATTTGATCCCTCTTTTCACAGGGATATAGCTTTTCTTCAGAGACAGAAGTATGCTTCAGATGTAGATTTATATTTCCTTTTCTTAGTGTGACTGTGCAACTGTAGCATCTCCTGTACAATTGCCTTCAAGTAAAGGATGTGCTTTGTTGTTGTTGTTTCTTAGAAAAGAAAAATATTCACTGTGACTAACATTGTAGACTTCAAGTTTTGAGTATAACATAGTTTTATTTACCTGAGAAGATATGCTTGGATAGTCTCTTGTGGACATTCTGTAACTGAGACAAAAACGTTTCTCAGTGGACAAAGCGACTGATGAACGTTCAAAGCCACAGACTGTCTCAGCTACCAGCCCCAAGGACCTCAGAACTGTTGCCCTCTTTTCCACCCTTTCTATATTGGAAAGCTGAGCTATAAGCCCTGTAGAAAGATCCCCACACCTTCCTGGTTTGGGTTGGACTCAGTGAACCCAGATGATATCAGAAGAAAGAAAAAAGAGTTTCCTGTCAAAACAAAGATTTTCTCTCTTTGGTTTCGTTAACAGGCACAGATCTTCTCCAGTTGGTCCTTTTTCTGTCATTCTGCTAGTTTAGTTAACAGTTCCATGTTTCCTCTCTGTTGGGTCTCAGGAATTTAACAGTACTTTCTATTTTTCCAGTTTCTGATAGTAACTCCTCTTCTCCTTTTAAGTTCAGGCATAGCAACATTCATTGTGATATTCCTCCTGCAGAATTTGTAATCCAGGAAACTGCTGAGGTACATCTCTTAATTTTACAGAGAGAAGATCAATGGTAAGCAGAATCAATTACTATGCCTTGTGGATTTAGACAGACAAATTAATAGACAATTCAGGCAGTAGTGAGAGAAAATACAGGGATAGCAGACATGAAATGCATGGTATCTTACTGGGTGAACTTCAAGGTGATATCTTACTTAGTTGGCATTCCTTGAACTTCAAAGTAATATGGGCAGGAGCAGAAAAAATTGCACATCAATAATGAGGTGTATTAAGTGAGAGGGGTAGGAGTGGGCAAAATAGTTACTGATTACATCCTGGTCTGTGTTAGATACTAATTTTATAGTCAAAAGTCTTTTCTGCGGAACTAGCACTATTATAGAGCTTAAGATAAATTTATGGAATTAGTATTTTTCTGACAGATTAATTTTTAAATGTCACTACAAAGACTATCCTATGAGACTGTAGTATGTTTTCTGTAAGATTCATATATAAAATTTAGATGACTGTGACCATGGCTTAAGGAAACAAAAAATAAAAAGACTTTAGCAAAGAGTGTGTGGTTAATTCTAGGATGTATGATAGATACTGTGAAATAGAAAAATATTCAAAGGGAAAAGGGGTAGGAATAAGTATTGAGGGGTAAGAAAAACTGTGATGATAAAAAAGGGAAACAAAGCTTATGTATATAAGGAGCAGGGGGTTCTAGGGTGGGTATGTGGAAAAAATGAGAATTAAATCATGTCATATACTGGCACAAGTTCTCAATGTTGAGTGTGATTATGATGTGCATAAAATGTATCAATAAAGATTCAAATCTTAAAAAAAAAACAAAAGAGGGAAAGTGACTAACTCAAAATGCAGGTGAAATTCTTTGAAACTCTGCTTAGTCTTCCTGAGTCTACAGCTGAACATCAGATGAACTGTGACATTGGTCCTGTCCCAAAGGTAGCAAAGGCAAGGGAAAGGGAGAGAAGTATGCCACAAAGACAAGTCCTCTCTCATGCCCTAGGGACAGAGACTGTAGTCATACATTAAGAGGACTCATTTAACCAATCTGCTAATTGCTAGAGTTGTTTGGGAACACATTATGAGAGGGTGGGAACGATTCCTTGAACAGAGACTTTTCTCAAAGAAACAAAGACTGAGCCACAGTACAGCACAGTTCACGATGTTTGCTCACAAGGATGCTGGGAATGCACAAAAAGAAATGAAAATTCCTGCTTCCAAAGAAGATCACAGAACTTGTACTGTGTGACCAGTAATGTCTGCAGAAGTCTAAGACTCTTACATAACACACTCTAAAACTGTGGATGACAAATTTCTGTCCCAAACCAAACATTATACTAAACGTATGAAAACACTGCTGAAAAATTAATTTCTTATAGTATTTTTCCATTGAACTTACGAGCACAGATCACAAGTTGTACACATGGTGCACTCTATGGGCTGAACAGCCCAGAGCAGTTTTGGCTTATCTTTCTCTATCCAAAATCTTATCTCTGAATGTTTGCTCCCTCTAACACTCCCTTCGCAAAACTGGCACAACTTATACAATAGTTTGCTTCTTTTTCTTAATAAATTGACCTTATTGGTACATTTTAGGAATACATTATGATCATATTCATCATTGAGGATTTATACCTGTACATGACACATTTTGATTCTCATTTTTTCTTATTTCCCTGCCCTCTGTACAACCCCACTTGCTATATACATAGCTTTGTTTCTTTTTTTTTACCATCAAATATTTCCTTTCCCTTCTTTACTAACAAGTGCCTCCTTTTCCCTTTGCCTTTTGAACATTTTCTTCCTACTTCACAATACCTATCATATATTTTAAAATTCATTTATACTGTTAGTTTCTCATACTAGAGACACAATATGGTATTTACCCATTTAAGTCCTATTTATTTCATCACTCAGTATGTCCTCAAGCTATATTTATTTGAGTATAAATGACTCAAATTTATTATTCTTTATGGCTGAGTAATACTTCATTTAATTTTTCTTTAAAAGCATATACATCTTCTTTGTCCAATCTCCTGTTTTATGGGCATTTGGGCTGTTTCCAAGATTTAGCTATTTCAAACTAAGCTTCTATAAACATGGGTACACAAATGTGGCTGTGATATAAATTTTTAAATTCTTTCATGTATATGTCTTGCAGGCAAATAGCAGGGTCAAATGGGACCTCTAAGTCTAGCTTTTTCCTGAATCTCCACACTGATCTCCACAGTGGTTGCCCAAGTCTATATTCCCACTGACAGTGGAGAATGGTTCCTTTCTCCACACAGCCCCTCCAGCACTTGTCATTGGTTGATTTTGTGATAACAGCCATTCTTTCTGGAGTGAGATGGCATTTCATTGTTTTCATGTGCATCTCTTGAATGACCAGCAATGTTGAACATTTCCTCATATGTTTCTTAGCTGCTTTTTTTTTTTTTTTTTTTGAGACAGGGTCTCGCTTTGTAGTTCAGGCTGGCTCTGAGCTCACTGTGTAGCCCAGGCAAGCCTGGAACTCAGCAATCCTCCTGCCTCTGCCTCCCAAGTGCTGGGATTATAGGCGTGAGCCACCATGCCCGGCTAGTTGCCTTTACTTTTTTTATCTGAAAAGTGTCTGTTCACTTCAGATGCCTATTTCTGAACTGAGTCTGTATTTGTTTCTTTGTTTATTATCTAAACATTTCAACTCTACAAACCTAGTAGAGAGTGAGAGCTACTCAGGCAAGGTAGATTAACGTTGATATTGCTCCTTGGCCATTTTGATTAGATCATGTGATGATGGTTTCAAGTTGTTTATTTGATTTTCTCCATACTGATTCTCTTTTCTGTGGGCATCAGTGGCATCATGCTGCGAGCTTACACAGTGCTAAGGACTCCACTCCAGGGCTACAAGTTATTTGGGATAATGACTAGGAACTAGAGATGTATTGTTTCTCAGAATGTTATGGGTCCAGGGCTCACGCTCCAGGTCTATAAGGAAACGATACTATCTTCAGGGTTCTCTTCTACAGAATAGTTTCATCAGCAGCTTCTGTCTGTATGAAGATGCCACATGGTGCCCTACTACCCTCCTCTTTCCACCTGCCTGTCTATTTACCTGTCAAGCATCTATCATCTATTTTCTCCCAGCCTTATCTGAGGGTTAATAGATTAAGAGGTATTTTTGTTTGCAGATCTCATCTGCTATTGGAAATTCCCAGAAGTCACCCAAACTGCTCTGGTCCCAGCAGAGAACAATGCGATGGGTAACACTGGCTCAGGCCATAGGAGAATACCAGGGCAGCAATGATTGTAAATTTAAAACAGAAAAATGCCATTTTTGAGATGTTGATGCGTTCTAGTTGAATATAATGGAGGACTTTAGCGAGACATTTTTCTGTTTTAAATTCACAGTAATTGAACTCCTTGTGTCAACTTTCCTCTCCACGGGAAGAGCCAGCGCGGCTGCTTTGAGAGATTTGCTCCTGTGTGACCTGAAGAGCAATGGACATTTCAAACAATAGGTTCAGAAGCGAAGCACACAGTGCATAAGAAAACGAAAGAAAAACCCTGAAAGGATTTTCAGCGCGGGGAATTTAGAGAATCAATCTGCTTCTGTGCATTGGATTCTTGGAAAGAAAACTCAAATTTAGGCATAGAGAAATAAAGAAAAATTGAAATGCTAAAACAAATTCTGCTGTGAGGGGATTACTTTGAGCTATCATCTGGTATCTTTTTATTTGCTTTTTCCCTGCTTTCTTTTCGTGTCCCTTTGCTTGTATTAACATAGAAGAATTCGAATCAGTTTGTAAACATATTTCTGACCTAAGCTTTATTCAAAATTTTGAAACAACACTTTCAAGGACATCTCAGCTCACTAATTTACAACACTTGTTTCCTCAGTTCGTATCTTTTATCTAGTGCATTTTAATTGACAAACACAAAGGATCAACCCAACATTCATCATTTTCACTCCCAGTGGGACTCAGTGAAAAAATACTCTCTATCCTTTGATTTCCATCACATATTTGGCAATGTCTTTATACTTCTTTCCTGATTGTTTCTTGTTCATATTCTTGTCATTATCTTTTGTTCTCTTCCCATGAGTATTTATACCATAGTACCATTCTCTTTTTAATTGTACTACATTAATATAGTCACATCAAGCAACTTGAATCTTTTTTTTTTTTTTTTTTGGAGACAGGGTCTCGCTTTGTAGTTCAGGCTGCCCCTGAGCTCACTATGAAGCCCAGGCAAGCCTCGCACTCAGCAATCCTCCTGTCTCTGCCTCACGAGTATTGGGATTACAGGCGTGAGCCACCACACCCGGGATTGTGATATATGGTATTGATTGTTGGTGGGCGTGAGTCTCCACGCCCAGCATTGTATGTGGTTAC
>PVIC010019883.1:0-30066 GCA_004025085.1 Thryonomys swinderianus | reverse complement strand
AGTTTCCTATCTTATGCTAAAGACTGGCCCAGGCTCTCAAGGCACAAGTCTTTGTCTCTTAGAATACTTCCCTATTCTTGAGAAGTTACTTCTCTTTGTCATTTTATTTTATTTAATCACTAAAACAGTATCCTTTATCATTGATGCATAGTCAGTAAATCAGGCAGAGATTGTATTAGAGAAGAACAGCAAACTCCTAGTAGAGGGGTCAAGGGAAGGCAACTCTGAGCCAGAGGTTAAGACTTCTTTGATCAGGCATCTCAATGCAGCGATCCAGAGGTCGCAGAGCATCTTGGGAGCTGGGCAGCACTGTTTGGTAAAGTGCAGATCTCGCAACTGCTAGTTGGTGCAGCACCCAGTGCAGATCTCCCGGCCTGAAAAGAGTCTCCTCCAGCAGGGTCTGCTCCCCATACCTCCGTCTCCACGGTGGGAGCGCCTGCGAGCCTGGGCGCGCCCCGTCTCCCCCTGGCCTGGAGCTGCTCCCCCGTGTGGCTTTGGTGGAGGCTCCGAGGCGTCTGGGCAGACCAGTCCAGGTCACCGTGTTGTCGTTCTTGGGTGCCATGCTGTGTCCGGGGTGCCCGTGTGGGGCTGGGCCTGGGTGCGTCCCCGATTCTGCCTTCCACACTCTGGAACCTGTCCTGCTCCCTGCGAGAAGCAGAACCCGGGTGGCCCCTTGTCTGACGGGCGGCCTCCCGAGCCTACCTGTGTCCCGAGGGGTGTTGCGGCCGCTGCCGACCTTGCTGCGCAGGGCCCCTGACTAGGTTCTGGTGACCTACAGGGGCCGGGCTGCGTGGGCTGCTGCTCACTCCAGAACGAAGCAGCAGCCGGTGTCACAGTGAGGCCGCCGCCGTCCGCCCGCCTGGGGACTTGTGACGCAGTGTCGAGCGGCCTGTGAAGCCGCCTGGCCACGGCCCAGACGACCTGGCCCCGAGAGCCTGTTTCTTCCCAGAAATAAACCAGACGAGATCCTTTGTCAGATGGCGTGGCCTGGTTTCTGTCTGGGGAGATCTGGGCGAGGAGGGGTGGCAGACGGCCTTGGTCCTGGCAGGGCTGTCCACCTGGGAGCGGCAGCTGGGCAGGCGGGTGGAGGACGGTCGGCGGTCAGCCTGTCCCGGAGGCCGTGGCGGCCCCAAAGATGGGAGCAGGAAAAGAGCCAGATTTGGAAGAAGTCACAGGCGGGCTGGGTGCCAGGCTCTTGTGTGGAAGGCCCGAGAGGCGCCTGCGGCCCGGAGCTCCAGGGAGGGCACAGCCCAAGGAGCAAGGGGAAGCCAGGGCGCCCTGAGAACCCCCGGCCGGGCTGCTGGCGCACGCAAACGCAGAGGCGCAGCGCCTCTCAGCCTCCGGGCACCTGCGCGCTGTGTGCTGTCTGCGGAGGCCTGGGAGGAGGAGAGGCCGCCCGCGCGGGACAGCAGAGCAGCAGCCCGCGGCCCGCCTGCCCTCCCCGGAGAGGCCATGTCTGCTTGCTTCTGAGGGGTGCATCCCCGGGCGGCACGTCTGCCCCGTACTGCTGCCGAACAGCCCTGCTTCCCGCCGTGCCCTGGCCATTTGTGCATGGAGGAATGGCAGGTTGAGGCCGGCTGGCAGGTGCCCTGTCCTTCTGAGCAGTGACACTGCCAGCCAGGCAGCAGACCCTGGCCAGCGCGTGCCCCAGGCCCTCCGTGGGTCTTGGAGGGGCAGCCCACGTGAGGAAGAGCGGGGAAGAAGGACTGTGTAGTCCACGTCCTCTCTTCCAGCAGCCTTGGGCGCACCCAGAAAATCCTGGGGTACTGTGAGCGAGGGGAGCCCCTTGGCAGGCCCTGATTGGCCTCGGCCTTTGCCAGGCCCCCCACAGGATGAGGCTGTCACCCTCGTCCGGTCCAAGCATGGGCTCTGCGGGGTCGGCTGCTCACTGCCTGTGTGTACCCACTTCCGGGGCCACGCAGGGACGGTGCCCACTTCAGCGGAGGAGCTCGGCGGGCAGCCCTGGGCAGCGTCAGACCTCACTGCAGCTGCAGCCGTCCTCCGTGTCTAACTTCTGCCCTGGGGAGTGATCGGGAGGATGACCGGCCCAGGTGCCTTTGCTCCTTCCTGCCTGAGACAGTCCTGCTTAGCTTGGTCCATCTGGCACCTGGCACCTGGCACCCGGCGCCTGGCCGACAGCCGGCTTGGATCCTGTGTGGGCTTGGTGCACATGGCCCTAGGGGTGAGCTGTGTCCCCCAGTCACGAGTTTTGATCCCTAACCCTCTGGCTCTTCAGGAGGGAGGAGCGAGGGACAGGACTGGAGGTAAGAGCTCACGAGTAAGTGAGAATGAGGTCATTAATCTGCCACGACTGGTGTCCCAAGAAGAGGTTAGGACACAGCGTGTTCCAGAGGGAGACCCAAGGAGGACAGGGAAAGATGGCTGTGTGCCAGCCACACTGAGAGGCCCCAACAGACCCTGGCACTCTGACTTCCGCTGCCAGCTGCCCTTGGTGAAGCCCTGGCCCGGGGCACACACACAGAGACCCCAGGCAGGAGCGCTGGGCCTTGCGGGAGGATGTCAGCGGCTTCTCTCTCAGAGATTGCATCTTCCCTGCTCCTCCTCACGTGGCTGCCCCTCCGAGACCCGCAGAGGCGTGGGACGAGCCTGCAGGGAGGGCCAGAGGTGTCTCCTGGGTCCAAGTGCTGAGGTCCTGCAGTGGGCCAGCAGCCTTCACCCCGCTCGGTGGGCTCCTGGGTCCCAGAGGGTGAGCGTGGAGCCATCTGTAGGTCCTGGGCCTGTGGAGACAGGGCCCATGCGCCCCGGTGACGTGGGCTTTGGGGGTGACTAGCCTCCTCTCAATGCTCCTCTGCATCCTCAGCAAAAGAAAACTTCTGCATATAGCTCCAGGGGAAGGCCCGTGTGGCTCCCCTGGACGGCAGCCTCTGGCCTCGAGCCCCTGTGCAGTGTGCAGATCTGTCTGCACCAGCAGAAAAGGGGCGAGGCAGAGTGTGCCGGGCTGGCGCGGGGCAGCACGTGGGGGTTGGGTTTCAGCTGGCACGGGCTGGTGCCAGCCCAGCGAGGGCCTGCTGGCAGGCGGCAGGATGAGAGATGAGAGACAGGACCTCACGCCCTGATCGCTCCGCCCGTCTCGAGGCCATGGCCTGCTGCGGTCCAGCCTGGGAGACATGGGAACTCAGGAAGAAGAGCTGTGCTTTCCACAGCTGGCAAGTGTTCCTGTGGCAAGACTCATTTTTCTTCTTTAGTGGAGAGCGGCCTGTTGCTGATGTGAATGTTAATGTGCGTCTGGGGACGTTCCCTGACGTGGTCTTCATGCCGAGCAAGACCTGGGAAATGTCAGTGGAGTCGGCTCTCGCGATGGATGGGCGGGCCGTGGTGTCTCGGGTCCGCGCCTGACCCGCTGACCCTCTGTGGCAGGCAGGGCTGGCTGGCTCCACATCCAGGAGAGGTCCCAGGCTGCCTGGGGGCCCTCGGGCGGGGGGGCTGGCGGCAGAGGCTGAGCGCCGGCCACTGCACTCCCACGGCCAGCCGGGCCACGTCCCTCGGAGCCACGCCAGGGCGCCTGACTTCACGGGAAGCTCGGACGGCGTCCTTCCTGGCATTTTCTCCCTTCTCTTCAGCCCCTTCGCCCCCCAGCCCTCTCTGCCTCTGCTCCTTTCTCCCAACAACACATTTTGGTGCGTGTCCTTTGCAAAAATATCAAAAAACACAGAGAACCGTGGCGCTCGCCTGAGCAGATCACTAGCGCTTCACTGCAGGTATCCAGGCAGCTCCGGTGCCGTCGGCCGTGAGCGGTCGGAGTTGCTTTGTCAGGCGCCGGGCGGCGCTTCCACGCACCCTCGCACGAGCTGTGTGAGTCTCACGCCGAGCGTCACTGCTGGACAGTTTACGCGCCCCTGTGCCGTGAAAACATGCAGGCTCAGCGCGGCGCCCAGGGCCCAGCGCGCGGGCGGCGCTGTGGTCTGAGTGGAGAGGCCGAGAGGGCACAGGCCTCCTTGGGCTCCCCTGACGCTCGGCCCGGGCAGCTATGATTTTACCCGTGGCGAGAACTGGGCCGGGCCCGCCTCCTCCCGTCACCCGCGCGTTGTGGACATTCCTGTTTCGCGATGCTGAAGAGCCCGCAGGACCTTCGGCCGAGCAGGACGCGTGTGTTTAGTAAGGGTTGGCAGTGTGTGGAGAGTTTGAGAAACTGCCCGTTCACATTTATGGTGAGACCGGATATATATGTTCTTGCTTCTCTGTGGAAGTTCAATGCTGTGTTTGTGGCTTTTTCTTTTTGGTACTGTTTTTCTGTTTTTCGGTCTGTCTTCAGTGATTTGAAGGTTAGTGTTAATTTTACTTGTTGCTTTCCTGACTTCAAGTAGTATCCTTAAACTTACGTTTATTGAGTTTAGAAACTTATGTCTAACTGTCGATGCATTCATTGATGATTAGGAATTCAAAATAAACCATAACTCTCTGCCGTCCTCTACATTTTTTTTTGTGGGGTTTTGAGGGATGTGTGACTATTTCTTTCCCCAATTTAGTGAACTACTTGCACGTCATTTTTATGTTCTGCAGTTTTCCTTTCCGGAGATAAATGGTGAACGGCGTCTGGCTGGAAGCCCTGGTTATGACAACAGGACGGAAGTGAGGTTGATTGGGTCTCCACAGCCATGGCGGCCTGCCCTGGGAGTCCACTCAGCCCTGAACTTGAGTCTGGGCCTTGCAGGATGGAGGCCTGAGGAAGGGTGGACAGAGATGCCAGCGGGAGTAGAGGTGGGAGGTGCTTGGAAGGACGCTTCCACCCTATTTCAGGGCCCTGATGTGCCCAGAGTGGCACAGTGGTTAGTTGGCAGGGATGGTGCCATCTTGACTCGGGCTTTCCCCTGGGCTGGTGGTCCCTGGGGCTGGCTCACAGTGAGCCCATGTGGCACCAGGCACAGCTCAGCAAGCACCGAGTCCCATCAGAAGCCCAGCTGGCTTCTTGGTGGACACTGACAGATTGATCCAAAATCCATGCAGAAGCACAAGCATTCCAGAATAGCACAAACAGTTTTTTTTTTTTTTTTTTTGAGACAGGGTCTCGCTTTGTAGTTCAGGCTGGCCCTGAGCTCACTATGTAGCCCAGGCAAGCCACCGCGAACTCAGCAATCCTCCTGTCTCTGCCTCCCGAGTGCTGGGATGACAGGCGTGAGCCACCACTCCCGGCATTGTGGTATGCGGCCTTGATTGCTGGTGGGCGTGAGTCTCCACGCCCAGCATTATATGTGGTTTCCAGGGATCGAACTCAGGACCTTGCGCTTGCGAGACAGGCGCCGGAACCACTGAGCTAACCCTCCGGCCCAGCACAAACAGTTTTAACAAAGAGGAGCAGAGGTGGAGGACTTTCACTCTGTGTCCTTAAAAGGTACCACAAAGCGGTGCTGATGAACACTGTCCCCGCTGAAGGGTGGCACAGACCCATGAAACAGAACTGTGAGAAGTAAACTTTCCCAGTGGCTTTTGACAAAGACGTCAAGATAAGTCAACGGGAGAAAAAGCCATCTCTCAGGCCCGTGATGTGCGTACAGCTGGGCGTCCGCCTGCAGCAGAGGGAGACTGTCCCCTCCCACCCCAGGCACAGTGAGAGCCACGCCCTTCACAAAGCCTTTAAAAATGCGGCATAAGCCTGTGTTACTGTGCTTAGGCAGAGCGTGACACCAGAAATGAGGTAAAAGAAAGAAAAGATAAACTGGACTTCAAAGGAATCTTTTATGTGGACCTCATTGAGAAAGGGAAAAGGCAGTCCATAGATTCGAGAAAAATGTTCCGATCGTGTATCTGCTAAGGGACTTGTATCTCGAGTATGTAAGACAGCTCCAACTCAAGAAGAGAAAAACGGTTCCATTTAAAATGGACAAGGGGTATGAACAGGTGTTTTTCCAAAGATGAACATGTGGCCAAAAAGCAGGTGAAGAGATGTTCACCGTTCGTAAGCATCATGGAAATACTCATAAAAACATTGTGAGACACTACATCACCTCTGCTAGGATTGCAAAGTAAAAAAGGGAGGAAGTTGTCTGTACTGCTGAGGAGGAGGAGGAGGAAGAGGAAGGGAGGATGGGGGAGGGGGAGAGAGAGGAGGGGGAAGGGGGAAGGAGGGGGAGGAGGACTCGGGACCCTCCCGCACAGCGTGGGAGGTAAACTGGGTGCCTTTGAGGAAGCAGCCCGCATGAGCCCCCGCATCCAGACCAATCGCGGAGATGGAGAGCGGACTTGGGGTTGGCAGGAGGGAGACAGGAGTCGGTGGGTTGCGGGGATGATGGCTGCAGTGAGCTTGTGCCTTCCGGGGTGACAGTGATGGAGACCGAATCGTATATTTCCACCCGCCTTGTAAATGAGTGGATCATATGGTGCGTGAATTACAGCTCCATCGAGCTATTATATATTTTGAAGAATGAATCTTAAGGTGAAAAAATTCTCCTACTTTCAATTATGTTTTAAATTCTCTCTTATGTCAAGAGTCTCATTTGGGGCTGATGGATCTTTAACATGCTCTAATATTTCCCAACCTCTTTTTTATAACCAAACAGATCAAGATTCGCGCTCAGAGTCTTAGCAGACCAAGTATCTGGTTGAGACGTGATAAAACAGGGTTAAGGCGGAGATTGTGCCGGTGCTGCAGAGTGCTGGGCTGGCCGCCCCACCCCCGCAGTGCTTCCCCAGTGGGCGTGGCAGGTGGTGGCCCTGGCCCGCCTCGGCGACCACTCTTGAGCCTCAGCAGGCTGCACACGGGGCACTGGGGGGGCTGGCGTTTCCACCACCTTTAAAGACACCCTCGAAACTCCTGGCTCACGGCGACGACGCAGGCCCTGGGGTCCCCAGCGTGGCACCAGCTCCCTTGAGAAAACAGTGGGAGCTGTGGGTGCTCAGAGGAAGCAGCGTGGAGGGGAGGCGCTGGGGAATCTTCCAGGGAGGAGGCGGATTTGTCTCAGCCTCCTCCCCACAGATGGAGGCGGCGGTCGGGGAGCCGGTGTGGGCTTCGCGCTCGCTCGTTCCCAGGCCTTTCTCCCAGCGCTCGCTTCGGTGCTGCTACAACTACTGACTCCTGAAGGGCGAATGTGCCTGGTCCACGGGGCCCCGCCGAGCCACTCAGGAGGGCCGTGGGCCGGAGCTGGAGCCGGGTCGGCGGCTTCGTGCCCGCTGTTCCCTCTGCCTGCCTGGCTTGGCCTGCACCCTCCATCAGGCACTGATGTGGCCCCCGGTGCATTTGACGACTGGGGATCGGGCTCAGAAATGGACTCCGGCTGCTTTAGGCCAGAGAAAGGGCTTCTGAGAATGGGACGTACATAGCAGTTCCGGGCAGAGCCAGGGACTTTGGGGTTCCAGACAGCCCTGGGAGCTCCAGGGACTATGCGCCCCTTGTCATGGCTGGGCACAGCCCTGGGTGGTAAAGGTCCACCTCGTTCCCCGGGCACCGACTGGGGGCTGTGTCAGGAGCGCCCGGAGCGCAGGGTGTCTGTGCGGCCCTCCCGGGGCCCCGGGGCCGGCCCTGCTCTGGAGGCGGCGAGTGGGCACTGCCTTGACCCGCTGTCAAGGAAGAGAGAAGAGGTCTGGTCACTCCGAGCCAGCGGCCCCGCGAACCAGGGGCCGGTCTGGAGAGTCCAGTGGGAGGCACACACGTGTGCGTGCCGGTGTGCGTGTGCAGCTGGTGCGTGCCGCCGGTTCCCCCTGGGCCGGCTCAGCCTTGGCCTCTTTCCTGCTTTTCTGCCTCTTCTCCCCGTCCTGGGATGGGCCCAGGCCCCTTAGCACTGACTTACTCTCAGATCTTTTTTTCAACCAGGGTCTTGCTAGGCGGTCCAGGCTGACCTTGGGATCCTCCTGCCTCAGCCATTCAAGCAGCTGGGATGACATGAGTGTGCCACCATGCATGGTCTTTTCTGTCCTTGGCTGCAGTCCTGACAAACGCCTGCCAGCCTTTGTGCCCGAGTCACAGGCCGGTCCCCATGGAGCTGCCGGCGGGGAGGCGCAGGACGCAACGTGCTTTGCCTGTGCCGCCCAAGCGATGGGGTGTCAGTGCTCGGAGTGCTTTCACAGGCAGAGGAACAGAGTCGGCCGTTCAGCCCTGGGATTCTTACAAATTTCTGGCTTCTCGTTTCCATTTCTAGTGGCTGCTTCACCACAGATGAGACAGCAGGAGGTGCTTGTCGCCCTCCGGGTGTGATGCTGCTAGTGCAACCGCTGGCCCTGCGGTGGCACCTGGGATTTGGGACGGGCCCTCCCGGGAGCATCTCTGTGTCCGTGGGCAGAGCCCAGGGCTGTGCACAGCCCAGAGCGCTGGAGAAGAGTGGGGGTCTGGGTGCTCTCTGCAAGACACACAGATGCCAGGAGGGACAGACGGCCCACCAGCCGAGCACTCTGCAGACTAGGAGACTTGGGAGATTTCTTTAATACTCATCAAGTTGGGAGCGGAAACTGATTCTTACTAATAAAGATTACACATGAAAACAGATATACTGGCCACCGGCAGCAGGAAAATCAAAGTCCTGGAAAACACTCAGCAAAAACGGCCCCTGTTTTATGCCTTGTTTTCTTCTATAGTTCTTTACACGGATTGTTCTTGGAATACAAACTAAAATGTTGGAAATAAGGCATGTTATTAATGACTTCCTACTTTTGTGGGGAGCATTCACCAGGATTCTTTAAGCCAGAGGCCTTGGGTGTGATCGGTGATATCCCAGGGGACTGCAGAATGGCTTCGGCTTGGCCGCCCGTGAGCTTGCAGGTGGCTGTGCCCAGGCGCAGTGCCAGAGATGTGGTCTTGGGGTGGCCAGGCCTTGGGCTTGAGGGTGGACGTGGTCACCTGTGGGGTCCTCTGACGGCCTTGTGGGGTGCGGCCCGTCAGTCCCGCAGTCACCAGGCCCTGGCGCTCAGGGTCCTCAGCATGCCCTCCGTGTGTGCTTGGCACTCAGCAAAGGCAGGTGGACTCCCGCAGCGGGTCTGTGACTGCGAGAAAACCCAGCTTCAGGGTCTGCACAGCTGCGTCTGTGGTGTTAGAGCCCTTCCGGGGGGCCTGGGGGGCCTGAGGGGTTCGCTGTAGGCAGGCAGCCGGCCACGTCCCGTGGACCCTGTGTCCTGTGAGCCCGGTGACTTGCGCAGCAGGCTGCCCAGAGAGGAGCCCGACCCGGGAGTGGAAGTCACTCCTCACCGGCTGCGACCACTTCACGGCCGCGGAGGTCCCACCGATGCCACCAGGGCGAGGACATGTGCCAAGGAGCTGTCGGCCCGGGGCACCGGGCCCTTCTGGAGAGGGGCCGCCCGTGGCGGTCTTTCCCTGCTGGGCCCGCCCGGAGACGCCCTCCCACCGGCCCATGGCCTGTGTCCGCAGCAAACCTCCTCTCCCCAGCCTGGGTTTCCTCCCGGGGAGAGCAGTGGGCTGGAGTGTGTCCAGAGCGTGTGCTGCCGCGGTGGCCCTGCGTGACAGAGTGGGAGGGTCCGCTGTCCCTGAGGTCACTGGCCAGCCAGGAAGGGTGCCGGAGCCCTGGCCTCCCGGGCGGCGCCCTCGCCGGGGCCTGGCTGGGTCGATTCCCACACTCTGGAGCCCACTAATAATGAGGGCTGGAGACTCGTCTCCTCTAAGCCACACCCCGGGCATGACCGTGACGGCGTCCGGAAGTAACTCGCTGTCCTCACGTTCCCACCACGTGCCGTGCAGGCCCCCGCCCTTTTCATCGCACGTGTCTGGGGTTTGGGGGACCCTGGAACACTCTGCCCATGAGCCCTTGCTGGCCGAGTGTCAGGCCCGGCGGCAGCCGGGCTGGCTGAGTCAGAGCGCGGCTCGGGTCCCGGGGCTCGGGGTCCTCTCCCGCCACGTGACCTCGCCCTGCTCATCCGGCCTCCGCGGCGGCTGCGTCCTGCGTGGCCCGTTGCCTGCCAGGCGCCTCTTCTCCCCCAGTCTGCAGGCAGCATGGCCTGCTAAGCCCAAGTGCTGTCCGGGTGGACCCTCGGAGTTCCGGGGAAGCCAAGCCTTGCTCTTCCCTGACGGGGGCTGCGGTGCCCCGGGGCTCCCGCCCGTCTTCGAGGCCACCAAGCCGCCTGCCCCTCCTGTGGCAGAGCAGACGTGTGCGTGCATCCAGAGCCGCCTGGCGCCTGCGCAGCAAGGCAGAGCCTTTGACGGGGCCACCCTGCGCTGCCCCTCTCTTCCTACACACTGCGGCCACGGGGCAGGGACGAGGAGCTGGGTAAGGTGGGGCCGTTTCTCAGCTGGTCACAGCCTGGGAGGCCCGACCCACGTCTGCCTCCCTCCCGTGGCCTGTCAGGCCCTGCGTCTGCAGCTCTGGTCTCCAGCTGCGGACTGTTCCGCCAGCGTGGCCCTCCCGCTGGCCACGGCCTTCCTGTGCGTCTCCCTCTGTCTGCAGTGCTGCCCCTGCCTCTGCCTCTGGCTGCTCGTCTGGCCAGAGCAAAGGGTCAGCCAGGTCCCGGCTAGACGCCAGCATCCTCCGCTGACTTCCCGATGCGGTGCTCCGTGTCCCTGTGTGTCGGGTCAGCCCTGCTGCTGGCTGGGGCCGCCTGTTCCTCTGGCACACGGCCGATGTCAGCATGGCAGTGTCGATTCTTCTGTCCTTATGGGCTCCCGGCTGGCAACAGGACAGGGCAGCCTGAGGTCAGAAGAGGCGGGCAGCCCGTCTTGCCACTCTGTCCCTTCTCCCAGCCGAGATGATGATACGGTCGAGGCCACGCGGGTTATTTTGGGAGCGTGTGGCTCCTGACACCTGCTGGTGACTCGGGGCTACAGGGGCGTGCACAGCACAGATCGAACAGGGCGCCTGCTTGGTGCCTGTCAGCCAGGTGTCGGTTAGATGGCAGAGGTGCCAGCTTTTTTATTTCCTGAGAGAATCTGGGGTCCAGTCATTGATGTGGAATCTTCTGGTTGTTAATCCAGAGGAAACGCACCTGCAGATTGGTGCGGTGTGAGCCCAGCACGAGACCTTTGCTTTTTGGGTAACAAACCAAACACTGAAGTAGGAGAGGGAATCCTGGGATGGGTGGGCCGAGCGGGGGCAGGGTGGCCCCGGGGAGGGCAGTGTCACGTGCCCACAGTGCAAGGAGTGGTTGGCAGATCTGCGCCAGGGCTCACCAGGACGTCAGCCGAGGGCACCACAGGGTGACGAGCAGGGCCCAGCTCACATGAGCAGTGGAGGGCAGGGCAGCCTGAACTAGGGTGGCACAGGAGGGGCACCCTGCTCCAGGGGAGGAGGCACAGCCGGTGCCTGCAGGACTGGTCTTGTGCCAAGTGGGCCAGGGACGGGCAGGGGGGCCCCGTGGGGGCCGCGGCCAGTGACACGGACATGTGTCTCCCCAAGGTGCCCCTGTTGTGTGGGGTGCAGCTCTCTTTGGTCAGAGCCTGCTTTGGAATTACTTCTTTAAAACATGGAATTTCATCCTTTTGCAAGCATTGTTTGGCCTAGTGGAGACTCAGGCCCTTGCTGGTGCTTTTGTCATTCGTCTTGAACTTGGGCCCTGGCCTGGGCCTCTGGAGACCTATGGCCCATATTTGGTGGTCCTTGGCATCATCAGGGCCACAGACAGGCCACGGCTGCCCTTGCACCCCTGCAGGTGCTCCTGGCACGCTGGGTGTGAGGAGAGCTGAGGTGTGAGTGTGGGGGTGGCCCTGCTCTCTGCTGCCTGCGGGGCACAGCCCGGGACACACCCTCGGGAGGAGGGCTCCCCTTTGCCAGGAGCGTGAACCTCTCCATTTCGCCTCTGCAGGCTGGTCTCATCCGCACGGAGCAGGAGGAGTTCTTCATCGAGCCCCTGGAGCAGGGGCTGGCGGCGCAGGAGGCCGAGCAGGGCCGTGTGCACGTGGTGTATCGCCGACCGCCCTCACCTGGGGCCGCTCTTCCTGGGGCCCCGCCGGCGCCGGACACAGGTAAGGCTCCTGCACTGGTGGGCTCCCGGGGAGCCGTCTGGCCCCGACTCCGGGCGCACCCTGGGGGTCGGGGTCTCTTGTGCAGGCCTGCTGCGCGCTGAGGTGGCCCCAGCCTGCCGGCTGCCTGCACGGCCCGGCACAGGGGCGCTGGTGTGAGCTCCGGGAGCCAGCCCGAGCCCAAGTGCTCCAGGCCTGTGGGCCTCTCGGGGACGCGAAGGTCTTCAAACGCTCCAGCCGTGTCGCCCAAGCACCAGCACACGCTGGGGAGGAGGGGCAGCCCGCACAGGCCTGTCCCTGCCCGGGAGCCCCAGGCCTGTGATGCGCCCGCCTGTCCCACCAGCCGCTCACACGCAGGCCCCTGACCACTCTTCTGGATCCCCCAGGGGTGAGCCACAGGGTGGGGTGGTGCCTCCGCACACTTGTGGGGTTTTGTCTTTTTCACCCTCGAGCTAACGTGGGACCTGCCGGTGCTGGGGCGGCCGGCACCCGGTTGGGTGCCCGCAGTGGGGCCTGACCCTCCCGGGGACTCTGGTGCTGCAGTGATGTGGCCCAGGTCAGGGTGGCCGCGGTCTGGCACAGGCGTCGTCCTTGTGGGCGAGGCGCCTTCTGTGGCCCGGCTTCGGTGGTACGCCTGGGCCACTGCGAGGCAGGTGCCTGGGGTCGGGGCCCACCACCACACACGAGGGCTGGGGCCCTGGCCGGGCCCATGCTGCGGTCCTCCAAGCAGACTGGCGCGCCGCTCAGGTGTGCCTCACCGCCCGGCTGAGAGAGCAGTTGGGCATAGCCTGGCAGGGTACCACTTTCTGGCAAGAGCCGTGTCAGACCCCTACAAAGGGGTTGTTCCCTCAGGGCCTGGCGCGGGCTGGCGCCGGTCAACACCTCTGGCAGCCGCTTCTTTGCTGGCAGTGGGTCGGCATCCTCCGTGGTCACCAGCTGGGCCACTGGGGTCTGCCTGCTTGGCCTTCGGCGGCTTCAGCCTCGGTCCCTCCCACTACCCTCCCAACTTGGGGACGTGTGTGTGTGTGTGTGCGTGTGCGTGTGCATGTTGGCCATGTGGCCCAGAGGGACACTGGGACAGAGCAAGTTCCACACCTGGCCTGCTGAGGTCGGCCCAGCCCTGCCCCCGCCCAGCTTCTGGCAAGGCTGGGCCTCTGACCTCTGCTCTCCCCTGACCTGTGCTGGGCATCAGTGTCAGAAGCGCCCACCTTGTGCTGGGCCAGGCCTCTGCTGGACGGTCCCGGCTGGGGCTGGCCCCTTTCCCGGTCAGGCAGCTGCCCGGCGCGGGTGGCCGTGGACGGCCCCGGCCCCTGCACCTGGCGCCCCGTGGCCTGGCTGGCCCAGCGCCGCTCGCTGGGCTTCTGCGGGGTTTTGGCATCTTCTGTCGAGTCCTCCTCCCTCACAGCCCTGGTCCACGCATCTCTAAGGGCGCCTGGAAATGAGCACCCAGGAAAGGGATTTCCGCTCAGAGCGAGCCCAGAAGCCACTGGCCTCGGGGAAGTCTGGCTGAGGCCTGGAGTCGGCCCTCAAGTTGGGGTGAGGCCTGGAGGGCGTGAGGGGCGGTCGGTGTTGGGCCGTCGAGGCGGGGGTGGGGTGTGCGCGGTGCAGCTGCCAGGCCACCCGCTGGCTGGCAGTCCCGGCTGCAGGTGCAGGTGCGGCTCGGGGTCTGGAGCATGAGGCCTCTCGCCCTGCAGCGTCGGCCTGACCTGGCGGGGGGGACACCGGTCTGCAGACAGCCGTCCCGGGAAGAGCCTGCCCTCTCCCGCGGCCCAGCTGGGGTCGGCCCACGCTTGCCACCGGCCCGGTGCTTCCCGACAGTTCATGCTGGCGTCTGCCGGGCTGAGGCCTGAGGTGACCTCTGCCTCCGTGGGCCTCAGCCCGGGGCTCACGCAAACGCCATGTCCTGTGTGTGGGTGTGGGCAGAGGACACAGCTTGCTGGGCACAGAGCGCTAGGCCCTCGGGGCAGAGGGTGTGCGAGCCTGTGTGTGTGCGTGAGCGCAGCCCGTGCCCAGGATTCGGCTCTGCCTGCGAGAGTAGACTGACGCTGCTCCCTGGAGCTGGTGGGGTTCACGCGAGCGTGTGTGGAGGAAGCAGTCACGTCACACGTGCGTGTTCTCCAGTGCAGCGGCGTCTGCCCTCTGCCGTCTGCCGTGGCGTGCTGTGGCACAGGCCCGCGCGGGCACCATGGTGTGTAGTCCCTCGGCCTCAGAATCACAAGCCCAGCAGAACTCCTGACTTATAAATTTCCCTCGCTCAGGTACCTTGTTATACCAGTGCACAGTGGACACAGGCACTTTGCCTGTTTTCTTTTGTTTTCCTTTAATGAAATACGTGAGAATGGGTAACTTTTTTAAAAAAAGAATTATATGTAGCTCATAGTTTCGGAGACTCAAAGCCCACAGAGCTCGTTGGCCAGGGCACCGGCATGGCCTCCGGGGAGCAGTGGTGGGACCGCACCTCCAGGCCCTGCGCAGGGAGGCCGGGCAGCCTGGCCCAGGGGTGTGCTGTATTCGCCCCTTGAGTGTGTGTGTGGGGTGCACACATTCACACGTGCACATGTGCACGTGCCCAGGGGCAGCTCTGAGCTCGGAGCCCACCCCCGCACCTGCCTGGCACCCACCCGCCCTTGCCGGGGCCGCCATGGCCCCAGGAGGAGGCCAGAGCGCGGTCCGTCTGTTCTCAGGCGGAAGCCTGAAGAGGGCCTCCCGGGCTGAGTCACGGTGTGGCCTCCGTCCAGCCTGACTCTTTGGGGTGCACACGACTGAACTGAACTTTCTCCAGATAATCCTGCCTCGGGACTCTTGGCCCAGTCACCTGTCCAGAGGGATTTTTCCCTATGTAGGGAACGAGTCACAGGCTGTAGGAAATGGGATGACATCTTCAGGGGTCCCATGCAGCCAACGGCAGGAGGTGACCTGTCCCTCCCGAGGGGGCTGGCTGCCGAGTGGACGGCGCCAGGGCTGTGAGACACTGAGGGCCCGGCCAGGCCATGCCCGTGCCCAGAAAGGGCGAGTCAGGCCGCGGCTGGGCCAACCTAGAGGCCGTGCGCTGGAGCAGTGGCCTCGGCCTGCCTGTCTCCGCCTCCAGGGGCGGTGCCTTCCGCAGAGCTCCGCGGTCAGGCACAGAGGGCCTTGCCGTCTCGGGACAGGAGCTGCAAAGTCAGAGCCTGCAGGGTCCGGCCGTCAGTACCAAGGAGGCCGCAGCACAGAAAAAGAAGAAAATGGCCGACCCACTCTTGGCCTGGCTTTTCTCCCCACTTTGATGTACACCCAGATGACGGAGGAGAGTCACGCGCAGTGAGCGCAGGGGCGTGAGCGGGGCTGCACGGGGCCTGGCCCGGCTGCGCTGTGGCACACGGAGGCCGGAGACCCTCTGGAGGGCCGCCCTCCCCTGCCCCGAGGCCTTGGCTGGCGAGCTCACTCTCTTACTGTCCGAGGAATCCAGATGTCATCGTTTTTACGGGAACTTTCCTGATGTTAACAAGTGGCTTCACACTTCTGAAAAGCACCATCTGGCCAGATACAGCGCACAGTTCCTGGCCACTGCTCCGAGGTGCAGGCCAGGGCGTCCCACCTCGTCTGGGGTGCTCTCCTGAGGGCCCAGGGATGCCTGGGGGCAGAGGGCAGCTGGCTTCCGGGCCCTGGCTGCTGTGCCCTCCGGCCCTGCCATGCACACTGTCCCCCACCCGCCAGCCCAGTGCCCGTGACCTTGGCTCTGCCTGTCCTCAGCAGCAGCCCATGCCAAGCCTTGGCCCGCAGGTGTGAGGCTGCAGTGCCCTCCCTCATGCCAGAGTGGGCACAACCCCGCGGGAGCTTCTGTCCTGCTGTTTTCAAGGCCAGCCTGCTGGGAGGGCAGCGGAGGCACTGTGTGGCCGGCAGGGAAGCCAGCCCCCTGGCCGTGTGCGTCCTGTGCCCTGCTGTGAGCCCGGGAGGTGTCTTCCAGGCTGCTGGGTGCCCGCCTTGGACACACAGGGCGGCACGCTGAGCACAGAGCCGATGCCGGACTGCATGGCGACTGCAGCCCAAGTGACCTGGCCCTGGACGGTGTCCTGCGGGACCCGAGAGAGGCCCGTGTGCCCCGGCGGTGTGCCGGCTCGGTGCGCAGGAGGCTGGAGGCTGAGGGGGCGGGAAGCGCAGGCAGACCCTGGCCTCGGTGAGGCAGTGGACGTGGGGTGCAGGTGAGGGCCAGCCAGCGCGTGATGGCGCGAATGTGGGGGGATGGGCCCGGCCGGGAGGCTCTCCTGGCAGGCGCTGTGCCGCTCAGCTTCCTGGGGCTGGTGGGCCAGGCGGCCACACGCTGGTAGGTTGGAGCCGCGCTGTTCCCTCCCAGCTCCGGGCCGGGTGTCCCCGGGGCGTCCGAGGCCTCCGTGGACGTCCACAGCGGCTCCCGCAGCGAGGGCCCTCTGCTCCTGGCCTCTCCAGCTCCTGCAGCTGCCGCCGCCCTGGCTCCTGGCCACGTCCTTCCGGGCTCCGCACCGGGTCGCAGGGCCTCCTTTTCCGTGGTCAAGTCCCTTCCGCTTTCCCCGTCTAAGGACACTTGTGATTGCTTTCAGGGCCTGCAGGGCAAGCCAGGCCCATGTCCCCCCTTCGGAATCCTGAGTGTAGTCATATCTGGCTCCGTCACTACTCGTGGGCTCTGCAGAGTAGCCTGTGGCTGCCCGGGGATCATGACTCAGCCCCTGGCCTCAGGGAAGAGCCGGCCCGGCAGGGTGAGTGCGGCCAGCGTGTTGGCTGCCGCCCCTGTGCCGGGACCTCTGTGTCTCCGGCCTAGGCGGTGGGTCCGGCCTCACTGGTGCCCCTGGGCTCCTGCACCGGGCTGACCCTGTTCCTGCCCAGTGGCTGTGCATCTGACCGTAGGGGCCCGCTGTGCCCCACCCCCGCTCCCCGAGGGCTGTGCCTGCACTTGGGAGCCCGGGAAAGCCGAGGAGACGCGCTGGCCCGGCTCCAAGAGGCATGTTTCCGGGCTGAGCGCACCCCTGGCAGGGCTGTGCGGCTCCTGTCCTGCGGGCTGGGCCCTCGGGACGCTGCAGGAGATGCCAGCATGGTGACGTGGCCCAGTCTGGGAGGGCGGGCGGGGGCTGGTGCTGGGAAAGCCGAGCCTGCACATTCCCAGAGGCCCAGAGTTGTCCGGGTCAGTTTGGGGAGCACATTCAGAGTGGGGCCCAGTAGAGGGGCCGGGCTCACCCCGGCCTGCTGCCTGGGCTGGGGTCTGGCGGGCACCCAGAGCCATGTGTGCAGCCAGGGCAAAGGCTTGGGGCTCGCCTTACCACGTGGAGACAGATCGGGCCTCACTGTGTGCCCCACAGCCTGTGGCTGGTGTGTCACCTGGAGGTGCTGCCAGGCCCGCTCCCGCCTCCAGCACCATGCGGCTGACCCTGTGCAGTCCTGCCCCCTCTGCCCCGTGCTGGGGGAGACAGCAGGGGTGGCAGAGGCCCTGGCAGGGCCTGGGGCTCGGCTGCCTGTGACCTCGGTGCCAGCGTGGCTGTGGTCCCAGCTGGGGTGCCTCTCCAAGGAGGGTCAGCAGCCACACGGGTGGTGCGTCTGGAGCGGGGGCAGGACACGTGGCCTGAGACCCCTCTGGCTGTTCCACTGATGACTGTGGAGTCGTGGGGAAGCGTGCCCCTGACTCGGTTTCCCCATCTCCAGATGGGTACAGCCGCTGGGCACTGTTGCAGCTGGCACGCTAACTGACCCTCTCTCTGCGGATCCAGTGCTGCGGGTCTCAGCCGAGGCTCTGGCCCTCCCCCTTCTCGGCCGTGCTGCTGCCCGCGGGCACAGTGGAGGATGCTTCCCTCCCTCCCTGGCCCTGTGCTGCGAGGAGCCCAGAGCCTGCGGCGGCACGAACTCACACGTGGCTTTACTCCAGAGAGCTGGGCCGCGGGGCCGCGCCTGGCAGGTATGGTGTCGGGGCTGTGCCTGGCACTGCTCCGCGGTGGCTCAGCAGGCCGCGTGGCGCCCGTGCCCTCTCAGCAGACGCTGCTCCTGGAGAGAGGCCGCCTCTGGGTGGCGCTGTGTCTGAGGCCGCGCCTCAGGCCTGGAGCCGGTCTGCAGGTATGGGTCTTGCCAGGCTGCTCAGGATGTCCGTGGGTGAACAAGGCTCCCCTCCCAGGGAGAGGCATGGCGGTCCCACCGAGGCTAGGCAGGGGCGGGGCAGGACAGTACTGGGTCACTCAGGGTGGCATCGAGATCGCCGTGGTGGCGGGCCGCGGGCAGCGATGTCGGAGGGGGTGGCTGCTTGCAGGGCGTGGGGAAGGCCTGGCTCAGGGACGGGCTCAGGCCCGAGATCGCCACTCTGCCAGTCCGTACCAGCCAGCAGCTCGGATCACAGGCCATGTCCTCTCAGAGCTCTGGGCAGGATGGCAGACACCTTCAGCCAACTCCAGGCCTGGAGTGTTCTCTATAAAAATTTCCAATTTTCCTTGACCCATTTCTCTTTGAAATTAACCCCAGGCAGCGCTGTGCACTTGGCTCTGGAGGAGTGCTGAGCCGGGAAGGCCATGCAGTTAGGTGGAAGCGTTGGCATCCGGCTCTCGCTGTAATTTGTCTCCGTGTCTTGGCCTCTGTCCTGAACCCGGGTGGCTGGCGGGGGAGGGGCATGCCACCCAGCCATGGGGAGGTGCCGGCAGCTCCATGCCTGGTGCTCCCTCTGCCTGGCGCATGCCACGCACGTCCGTCACTGCCCAGCCTGCAGAGTCTGCTTCCCTCGAAGTCTCCTCCGCACCTTAGCCAGCTCTGGCCGTAGGATTTTCCACACGCGTCTGCTCTCCACGTCCCCGCTGCCTCAAGCCCGTGTTCTCTGGCCAGATCCGGCGCCAGCGCGTGGGTGGACACCCAGCAGGCGGACGGCGGCCCGGACTCTTGACGTGGCCCTTTGCACTGGGCTGGTCCTCGGGTGCCGTGGTTGGGTTGAGTCCTCTGAAGACTGTCAGAGGCTTCATCCAGCCCCTGTGCTCAGGGTGGTGAGGACCTTTCGGAGGCCGGGCCTGGTGGGATGAGGCGAGGTCACTGGTAGCGTGGCCTTAAAGTGGGTACTGGGTGCCAGCCTCATCTTTCTGTCACTTCCTGGCCCCCATGGTGTGAGCAGGACTTCCCGGTGATGTCCTTCTTCTGTGAGGTACTGGGCCACTGCAGGCCAGAAGACACAGTCAACCTCTCTTCCTTTTAGGTGCATTGTCTCAGGGGTCCTGTTACAGTCACAGAAAGCTGTTAACACGGGATAAAGCATCAGGAAATGTGCCTGGAGCCGACAGGAGTCCGGCTAGAGTGTCTTCCACAAGTGCCTGGGTGCATGAGGTGCACACTCAGGTTAAGGCGTGTGAGACGGAACGGAGTTTGCACATTGGGCCCAGCCCCTGGTGGAGGAGAGGGCCTGGGAGCTCGGCTTGTGTGGAAAAGCCGGGCTGGGGAGGCACAAGCCTGGGGTGAAAGGCGGGTTCGCAGCACTAAGAGCACAGCTTCCGGTCGTGGGCGCAGTGGTACTAAGGAGCACTGCAGCCCCCAGGTGGGAGGTGCGCCGCTTGGAGAGGCGACGCCGTCCTGTGGGCTCCTTGTGCTCTCAGCGGGTGTGGGCAGGAGCCAGAGCACGCGCCCTCTCCCCAAGCTCACGTGCACAGGGCGACCCAAGGAGCGGTGGGCAGCCGCTTGTCAAAGACGGATGGTGCACGCAGCACAAGGGCCGCCGTGAGGGGTGCTCCCGGCCCAGCGTGGGGCCCTGGGGCCGAGGTCAGCATGGGGGCAGGCTGGGCACCCGCACGCGGCCCTGAGGGCTTGGCTCCCTGTGGCCCAGGCACCGTGTCTCTGGCTGCAGGTGGCCCCCTCCCCGCTCTGTGCCCCCCTGGCTGGGGACAGCTTCCCGGGGGGATAGGACCATGGGGTCATGGGGCAGTGAGCCGGGCGAGTGGGTGGGCTCTGGGGAGGCAGCTCCCTGTCCCTGGGCGGTGACAGGCTCTGGGGGACGTGGTCCCCCCCAGCCTCCTGGGCCGGGCCCTAGGCCGAGGGGAAGCCAGCCGGCCAGTGTGCAGGAGGGACCGTGGTGCCAGCTGCTGGCCACACAGGGCTGCCGCTGCCTGTGCCCGTGCCTCCTCGTTGGGGATTTGGGCTCGGGGCACCTGGCCGCTGGCCCTGGGCTCTGCTCCTGGAGGCCCCGGCCCTGGCTGCTGGGCGTTGGGTGGACTCCCGCGTGTCTCCTCTGATGTTTAATTCTCTGCCGTCTCTGTCCGGGGTCTGATGCGGTGGGGGGAGGAGCCTCTCACCTGCTTTGGGTGTTGGTTCCTGCTGCCCTGACACGAGTCCCCCAGGCCGCGGCCCTTCTCTCCAGGCAGGTTGGTGCACGCGGCGAGGGCCGGCTTCGTGCCTGTCCCGACGTACCCGCCCCTGGCCCACGGCGCCGAGCTGGGCCTTAGGGACAGGCGTGCGGCTCGCAGGGTTCATCTGCACAGCCGCGGCGGGGCGGCTGGAAACCCGAGGCCTGTGAGGGCTCTGGGAGTCGCAGCGGGAGGACAGGGCCATGGCCAGCTCTGGCCAGCGATGCCGTGACCGCGCGCGCGGCACTCTGCCCACGGGGCTCTGCAGCGAGCTGCGGGGCCGGCCGGTGCTGTCGCTGCGCCCACTTTGCTGGTGAGGAGACTGGGGCTCCCGCAGAAGCCAGGCAGCTGGTCTCCGCACCGGGCAGGGAAGAACAGGCCCGGAGCTCGGGCTGCTGAGTTTGTTTCAGGCCCTGCGGCCGGCCTCCCGGGATGCCTCCGGCGGGCCGAGCCCGGGCCCTCCCCCGGGGACCTGCCGAGAGCCCCTTGGCAGCGCCGTCCTGCCCCCGGAGCCGGCACACCGTGGGGCCTAAACCTCCGTGACGAGGGGTGCATGGAGACGCCCGGGGAGCCGCTGGCCCCGCGCGGCCCGCTCCCGGCTGGCGCGTCGGGCTCCCGGAGGCGGAGGTTGCGGGGTGAGACACCAGGGCCTCAGGGCCCCCCCGGCCCAGCCCCTTGCTCCCGGCCAAGGCTGGCTGCGCGAGTGTGCGACCGTCACCTGGGCTCCAGCCGTGGGCACTGCTGGCACCAGCATGGAATGCACACGTGTGTGTGTGCGTGTGGCGGGATGGAACCGGGGCCTTGAACATGTTAGGCACGGGCCTGCCCCGGCCCTGCCGCCCTGGAACTCAGAATCACCGCGCACAAGGGGCCTTGCAGCTTATCGTGCCCTGGGCTGGGCGCGGGGGCTGCTTCTGCCCATCCGTGCCCGTCTGTGGCCAACCTGTGGGGTGCCTGGCTGGGCCCCAGACCTGGGGAGGGACCCAGAGAGCCGGCTGGGACCCCGCGCCCAGCTCGGGAGGGACGGCGCCCAGGGCGGGAGTGTGTGTCCCGTGCCCTTGCCGGGAGCCTGGGGCCGGCAGCCGTGGGTGTCCACGCTGGTGGGCGCGGCAGCAGAGCCTCCGCCGTGGGCTCCGTGGGTGAGCTGGACGCAGGGGTGGGCAGGACGCGAGGGCTTCTGAGGTTATAGGAAAAACCAGAAATCACGATTTTATGTAAAACAACTTCATTTTTAAACACTAGCAGCTAATTCAAAGTTTCTGAAAACTGACGAGCCAAGCAGCTCCGGGTGGGTGGTAAAGGGACCTTCGGGCATCGCGTGGTGGCTTCCACGCCAGGGACCCTGTCCCAGCCGCTGGTGTCCAGGCAGAGCCCAGCCTGCGGGATGTGGCTGGGGTCAGTTGCCTCTCACTTGAAACACACTTCAGAGGAATTTTTCTTTTCCTTTCGGGAATGTCAAGAGAGAACTTTCCAGCGGTTCTGTTTCTGCGAGGAGAAATCTGTGGTCACCCTGTTTTTCTTGGAGTCCAGTGAGCAAGTCCATCTGCAGAGCATTAGCGGGAGGAACAGGAGGGTGTGGCGTGCTGTCCGGGCTGGGCGGCCCTGTGCAGTGGCCTCAGGGTCTCCCCAAGGCAGCCCACCCTGCTGGCAGCACCCCCTGTGGTACCTGCTCCGGGGATCCGAGGTCGGTTTTCCCAGGGTCCCTGCTGGTCCTGGGGCTTCCTGCCAGGACACTGTACAGACCCCTGCGGCCAGAGAGCAGACGGGCAGCTGTGGCCGCAAGACCGACCCCTTCCCTCCCTCGTCAGGACGCCGGGGCGGAGTGCAGACAACGGGGCGCCTTTGTTCCGGGCAAAATTCTGAGAGCCACTTACAGTCTGAGCCGTCATTACCAAAACTGAGTTCAGATTTGTCCAAGACCTTGCACTGGGATGGAGCCTGGGACCTTACGGACCCAGGAGACTTGGGCCTGGGCAGTGTGGACTGCTGGGACAGGCCTGAGGCCCCGTCCTGGTGTCCATAGTGCCCGGAACGTTGTGGGTGCCCCAAGAGCCATGCAGGTGAGGGGCCGGGCTGCTCTGGCCTGGCCTCAGCTTCCTCACTTGTAAACCTGGGCACTAGCCGGGCCTACCCACAGCTCGCTGGCCGTGTCCCTGCACTCCTCCCCAGCCTAGTCCTGACGTCTTTGATTTGATACACGGAATGGCTTCAGAAATGGTGAGGGTGTACTTGAGAATCAGGAGGTTCCATTAAAATCTCGGTTTTCAGTTTCCTTGGAGATGGGAAGGCGTGGCAGCTCTGGACATGTGCCTGCAGGCCATGCCCAGCCCGTGCCCTGTGCCTCCGGAGACGGGTGGGCAGGCCTCCCTCCCTGCCACTGCAGTCTGCTGCCCGGCGCTCTGGCACAGAGTGTGAGACTCCTGGACGAAGGCTGCTCTGCTTGGGAGTTATCCATGCACATTGCGTCTCTGCTTCTCCCACTCGTGTCTCCACACGTGCGTGTGTGCGTGTGTGTACACTGTACATGGAGCACGTGTTCCATGTCTCCGTCTACGTGGAAAACGCCGGAATGAACTGGGCTACCCTGTGGAGCCTTCGGAGACTCGTGTCTGACGGTGTCCGGATGATCCCTGGCCCGGGCCTCGGCCTCAGGCGCACGGAGCTTCACCGGCAGCCCTGATGCCCGGTGCCCTTGGGTGGCAGTCCTGAGGCCCGCTCCGCTGGGCACGTCCCAAGCCTGGAAGTAACCTGGCAGCTGGGACCCGGGGTGCACCGTGGGGTGGGCCGTGCTGCTGCTGGGCTCTCTGCGAGGGCAGGAGACGCTGTGCCCTGCCACGCGGACCCCAAGGGACAGCGGAGTGAGCAAGTAGCCAGGCCCGTGGGCACAGGCAGACACTCGGGCCTGCTCTGGGGCAGCAGCCGGCCTAGGGCCCGGGGGCCCGGCGGGGTCGTGTGGGTGAGCTGTGACACGCACAGCATGGGGCCAGGACCCTCCTGCCCTTCGGGTGGCGATGTCCAGGGGAGGACGGGCACTGGCCTCCATTCAGCCAACGGCCCAGGGCCTGTGGGGGACACGGGCTTTCCCACCCGCCGTCCCGTGGGAGATGCCCACCTGGGGCTTTGCTGGCTCCTGGAGAGCGTGCCCCAGGCTGCACTGCGGGAAGGTCTGAACACTGGTGGGGGAGGATACATAAGGTTTCCCTTGGTGCCGCGTGCATGCCAGTGGCTCTAGCACTGAGCCAGCCCTGGACCCAAGCCCAGCGAAACCTCTCCGATGTTCTCCCCCGGCGCCCATGCTGCTCTGGTCTCCGGTCAGGTATCCCCAGGAGCAAGCCCAGGCCTTTGCACCCGAGGCTCCGGACTGGCCTCGTCTCTGGTTGCCGTGGGTTCCAGATTCAGGGAGAGACGAGCCTTGGTCCTGGCGCGCGGAAGCGGGGTTTATGTCCGCATCCCTCGGCTTCTCTTCCAGAAGCTCTTTGTAAACCTGTCTTAGCCGTGGCATCGCTGAGCCTCGGTGGGGGATCCACAGAGGGGAGAAGTGTTTTCAGCCCCTCTCGCCCTACGGCCCTGACTGTGGTGAAGCCTGGGCAGTTCCCCCGCGAAACGCCTCCTGTGGGCCTGGGACACGCAGCTTGGGCCCTGACCCTGCCACTGCCTGATCTGCCATGGATGCTGAGAACTCTGCTTCCCGTGCTGGGGCTCACCGTCCATCAACTCGCCTATGTGTGTCCACCACCCACCCGAGCCACTTACGACTGCGGCCACTTCTCTGCCAGTTCCAAGTTCCTCCCGAAACTGGAGCGGAAGGGGCCTCACGCACGCTGGTTTTGGCCTGTCCCAGCCACCTCCTAGGCCAGTCCACAGGACTCACAGAGGACATGCGGCTCCCTCTGCATGGAGTGCCAGGAGCCCGGATGTGAGCATACAACAGCGGCTGCAGCACTGCGAGCTGGGCAGGAGGGGTCCCCGCCGGGCAGGGCACCGGGGCCGACCACAGGCGCCATCACCCAGTGCAGGTGAAGCCAGGGTTTCTCTCTCAGACAGCAGGAGCGTGCGCCTGTGCGTCCAGCGTGAGTGAACGGTGAGGACTGCGGTTAAAGACCCCTTGTTCCCGCCTCTGCAGGCGGAGCTTTTCCCTGGGCTCCTGAAGTGAGTTCAGTGTGGACACCAATGGTGCCCGTGTCCCCGCCCGAGGCAGCATGTGAGCAGGTCTCTGACGCCCGGGGCAGCACGAAGCTGGGCTGGGCACAGCAGCGCGGTCTCCACCGCCCGCCTGAATCCCCACGCGGTGCTCAGAGCCGCCGGGCCCGGGGGTGCCGTGTCTGCTCGGGGTGGGGGGGGGCGTGGGTGTGAATGTGTGCCCACGGCACGGCAGTGCAGCTGTGAGGGAAGACGGAAGACAAAAGAGGTCATTTTTTAAAATAAGAGAAGTTACAACAGAGAAAAAGGAAACAGAAAAACCAACACAAATAGAAATCATAGAATAAGAAGGAAAAGTAGGTCTAAAAATACCAGTAATCAGCACATGTAAATGGATTAAGCCCTCAATTCAAAGACAGAGGTTATTGCATTAGATAAACAAATCCGGCAATATGTGATCACCAGAGATACGAATAAAGTGTGAAGGTCGGAGAAGGTCAGAAGCGAGAGCGTGGAGGCGAAGCCCTGGGCGCTGCCGGCAGCCTCGTGGTGGCTGTCTGGGCTCAGGACAGGAGACGCGGCCAGGCGAGGACAGGTCGCCGCTTAATGAGAAGAGGTTCATTTCTCCAAAGCGACACAGCAGTTCTGAAGGAAGCTCGTGTGATAAAATAGCCTCCGTGTATTTGATATAAACATTGTTAGAAAGGGAGAAATCGATCATTTTGGGGAGACTTCAGCTGTTTTTTTCCAATTAGTGTTGGATTAAGTGGATAAAAAATCAGCAAAGATAAAGTTCTGAACAGCACAAATAACAAACCTAGTTTAGTGGACGGGGATAAGTTCTGCATCTGATAAATACTCATTTTCTTCAAGCACAATAGATATCTAGCAATTAAGTGCAAATTTCATGAAAATTCAAAGAATAATTACGTAAATCTTGTTTTCTGACCATCATGCTTTGAAATTTGAATTCAAAAACCCCCATTTTTTAAAAAAAGGTATTATTTGGAAATCACAAAAAAACAAGTAATTTACAGATCAAAAAGAATAATGAAACATTAAAATACTTACAGCTCAATTATGATAGAAGCACCAAATATCAAAACTTGCATGTATGTTTATATGAGAAATGAAAATGTCTGCGAATGAAAGTAGTCTGTTTCTGGTGCAAGAAGCTGGAAGTAGCTGCGAGCCGATCCAAAGAAGGCCGAAGGGAGAAGACGCTCTAAGTGAGACCGGAACCCCAAGATCTCTGCTCTGACAGTCGATTTCAGGGGAGCAGGTCACTGTTGCCAGATCTTTGGTTTCTCAAGAGAAATCAGAAATATGTGATTCTACAAGAAACTGAAGAACTTGAGTTATCTGATAATGGGCTGTAGGAAATGTGGCTATAGGCCGAACTTGGCCCACGGCTTCTTTTTGATTCCTAACTCTTGTGTTTTATTAGAAAGAGTGCCCTTTAACTGGACGCTCACAGGGAGGCAGGAGAGGGCTCCAGCTCAGCCGCCCCCGACCGGTCCCAGCCAGCCCACCTGCAAAGGTGGGCGGGGACGGTTCGTTCCTAGGAAAGAGCTGTCTCTTCCGTGGTCGTCTCCGCCCGGGGGACCCCGCCTTTCTAGAATCCAGGTGACCGCGGGTTTAGCACAATGGCTGGAGCCCGCTGGGTGTGGCTGAGCGTCCCGATCAACATCGTGTCCTGGCGTTTGCAGTGTTGAGGTTGACTCCAGGCTGGTCAGTCCTGCCCGGCCAGCTCCGAGACAGGCGCCCCTCAGATGCTCAACGCACCCCTCCTAGAGCTGAGGTCTGACCCAGGGTTTACAGTGACGGAGTGTCAAGAATAAAGCTTGGGCTTCGTTTGGTTTTCAGTCACCCTTTGGGCACCTGTGGGCCCAAGTGGAGAGTGGTGGGTTTATAGCAAAAATGGCTTTTGAGTCCCTGACCCAGGAAAAAACCACACATCATGCACTGAACAGCAGGTAAAGGCCCAGGGTTCCGCCTGTTTTCCATCCCTGTCACGGTCCCGTGGGCCCCAGCTTGAGTGTTGGGCAGAAACCACACTCCAACCCAGCCCTCGGCTTCTTGTCTGCGAGCGTGGCAGACAGGCTTCCTGTGTGGGCGTGATCTGTGCATGTGGGGTACATGCCTAACAGACTCGCTGGGGCCCGGGTAACTCCACGCTCACCCCTTTGAAGTATTTTGGTGTATGTGTGTATGTTAATGGGTGCAGGGTGGGGTCAGAGGTCACTGAGTGAAATAAGCCAGACACAGAATGTCTCACTCTGTGAGCAGCTGCCAGACTGGTCTTTAGAATGGATTCTCCCGTAGGCGCATGGATTCTCCCTGGGCACGTGGATTCTCCCAGGGGCGTGTGGATTCCCCCAGGGTGCGTGGATTCTCCCGGGGCCATGTGGATTCTCCCAGGGGTGCGTGGATTCTCCCGGGGGCGCGTGGATACTCCCAGGGGTGTGTGGATGCTCCCTGGGTGCATGGATTCTCCTGGGGCACATGGATTCTCCCATGGATGTGTGGATTCTCCCAGGGATGTATGGATTCTCCGTGGGCACATGGATTCTCCTTGGGGCGTGTGGATTCTCCATGGGCACGTGGATTCACCCTGGGTGCGTGGATTCTCCCGTGGGCGCGTGGATTCTCCCTGGGCACATGGATTCTCCGTGGGCACGTGGATTCTCCCGGGGCATGTGGATTCTACATGGGCACGTGGATTCTCCCTGGGGCATGTGGATTCTCCCTGGGTGCGTGGATTCTCCCGGGGTGCGTGGATTCTCCGTGGTCATGTGGTTTTGCCCTGGGCACGTGGATTCTCCGTAGGCACATGGATTCTCCCTGGGCACGTGGATTCTCCTGGGTCTGCATGGATTCTCCGTGGGCACGTGGATTCTCTGTGGGCGTGTGGATTCTCCCCTGGGTGCGTGGATTCTCCCTGGGTGAATGGACTCTCCCTGGGCACGTGGGTTCTTCCGTGGGCATGTGGATTCTCCCTGGCTGCATGGATTCTCCCTTGGCGTGTGGATTCTCCATGGGCACATGGATTCTCACGGGGGCGTGTGGATTCTCCCTGGGTGTGTGGATTCTCCCGGGGGCGTGTGGATTCTCCCTGGGTGTGTGGATTCTCCTGGGGCTGCATGGATTCTCCGTGGGCACATGGATTCTCTCTGGGCACCTGGATTCTCCCTGGGTGCGTGGATTCTCCTTGGGCATGTGGATTCTCTCATGGGCATGTGGACTCTCCTGTGGGCATGTGGATTCTCCCTGGGTGAGTGGATTCTCCCTGGGCATGTGGGTTCTTCTGTGGGCATGTGGATTCTCCCTGGCTGTGTGGATTCTCCCTTGGCGTGTGGATTCTCCGTGGGCACATGGATTCTCACAGGGGTGTGTGGATTCTCCCTGGGTGTGTGGATTCTCCCTGGGGCATGTGGATTCTCCATGGGCATGTGGATTCACCCTGGGTGCGTGGATTCTCCGTGGGCGCGTGGATTCTCCCTGGGCATGTGGATTCTCCGTGTGTGCGTGGATTCTCCCGGGGCGCGTGGATTCTCCCTGGGTGTGTGGATTCTCCATGGGCATGTGGATTTGCCCTGGGCACGTGGATTCTCCGTGGGCATGTAGATTCTCCCTGGGCGTGTGGATTCTCTTGGGTCTGCGTGGATTCTCCCTGCGTGCGTGGATTCTCCCGTGGGCACGTGGATTCTCTGTGGCGCGTGGATTCTCCCGTGGGTGCATGGATTCTACCTCGGCGCCTGGATTCTCCCTGGGCGTGTGGATTCTCCCTGGGTGAGTGGATTCTGCCTGGGCACGTGGGCTCTTCCGTGGGCATGTGGATTCTCACGGGGGCGCGTGGATTCTCCTGGGGCTGCGTGGATTCTCCATGGGTGCGTGGATTCTCTCTGGGCGCCTGGATTCTCCCTGGGCGCGTGGATTCTCCCTGGGCATGTGGATTCTCTCATGGGCATGTGGATTCTCCCGTGGGCATGTGGATTCTCCCTGGGTGAGTGGATTCTCCCTGGGCGCGTGGGTTCTTCCGTGGGCATGTGGATTCTCCCTGGCTGCGTGGATTCTCCCTTGGTGTGTGGATTCTCCTGGGCATGTGGATTCTCACAGGGGTGCGTGGATTCTCCCTGGGCGTGTGGATTCTCCATGGGCATGTGGATTCTCCCTGGCTGCGTGGATTCTCCCTGGCTGTGTGGATTCCCAGGGCGTGTGGCTTCTCCCTGGGCGTAGCCCGTTCCTGGGGCTTTCTCAGAGTAACAGCCTTTTAAAATTTGTTGAGACTTGGCTTGTGGCCGCTGTCTGTCTGCCCTGGGGAGTGTACAGGGAGGCCCCGCTGTGGTGCTGCTGAGCGACTCTGTGCGGGCCTCCTGGGTCTGCTGCTCCGGTCGGCTCCCCCTCCTTGCTGGTCTTCCAGCTGGCGCCTCCGGGGTTGAAAGGGAGGTACAGGATTCTTCAGCTGTGACTGAGGATTTGTTTATATCTTCACTTATGTCCATTCCTTTTGCATCCTTTGGGATTCTGCTGTGGTGCACATATGTGTATAATTGTTATACTCTGTGATACGCTGGCCTTTTGGGCAACCCACACCCCCCGTTCCCTGCTGTAAAGACTTCAGATTTAACGGCTGTTTGTTTGTTCCTGGGATAGCCACCCGGGTTTCTTCTGATTACTGTCTGCAGAGGATTTCATTTACCTTCCATCTACACCCAAACGGTTTATTTAGACCTAAGTATATTCTCTTATAGATAACATAATTGGGTATCTGTTTTTTACATCTATTCTGTCAATCTCTACCTTTTAATTAGAATATTTAACCCATCTATATTCTAACTAATTACTGAATTTTGTCATTCATTTCTTTTGTATCTGTCTTCTTGTTTTTTTTCAAGGACTCCCTTTTTTGTGTTTAATTGATTTTAAATAGTATACTATATTGGTTCATTTCTTGTTTCTGTTTCTGTATATGTTAAAGTTATTTTTTAGTTTGTACCCTAAGGATTATGACAATTATCTTAAACATGTAGCAAGATAGTTTGAATGGGCAACAATTAGCTCCCCAAAAGCTGGTTCTGTGGAATTGTGTCTTCCATTCCTTTTACAATGTTACAGCACAAATGACATCTCTACCGAGTGTTCTTTAACACAGATCTATACTCTTGAAAGGCATTTTCACTCATATGAGGAAAAAGAGGAGATGAAATTCAAGACTATGTAGTTACTTTTATTGGAATTCATTTCTTCAAGAGGCTTTGAGTTATTTCACCCTGAAGGACTTCCTTTAACATATCTTAGAGGACATACTGATGTACATGGTCTACTTTTTGCCTGGGGATGTCTTAATTTTTCATGTTTTTTGAAAAATGATTTTACTGGAGGTAGAAATTCCTAGTTGGCAAAGTTTTTCATTCAGCACTTTAAATATGTCCTCCCGCTCCTTCTCCACTGCCGTATTTGTGAGAAATCAGCTGCTAACCCCACTGGGGATCCCTGGCACACTGGGCCTTCAAGTCATAACCAGCCTGATGTACAGACAACTTGGCTTACGACTGGAATTTTGGTTTTAACTTACAGCCAAAGTCTTGAGTTACAACCCAAAGGCCAGTTGCTTGTGTTCCACATGGTCTGAGATACAGATTTACTCCTCAAAGAGACCTGGAAGGAGTATGACAGCACCCTTTCCGCTGTGCAGTCAGTTCGGAAATCCCCAGCCAGTGTCTCTCTCTCCCTCCCTCCCTCCCTCTCTCTCTCTCTCCCTCCCTCTCTCCC